>CABEEJ010000513.1:100199-118654 GCA_901482245.1 Timema douglasi
CCCCCCCCCCAGTTCACTCGACCGAGATTCGAACCTCGATCTCCCCGTCCTCCGAAGTCGAGATCAACACGACTATCGCATTAGCCAACTACGCCACCGAGGCGGGTAGTAAGTCTTGTTGATGTGTGTTGTTAGTTATTGGATGTTTTTGATCCGCTCACATTCCTACGCGATGCGCCTCCCCTCGCAAGCTAGCTCTCTCCTGTCCTTTCGATTCTTTATCATTACCAGCGACTCTTAGCCTCGTATGGCGAAAGTTTTAACGGATTGGCAAGGAAAAACAGCGAGAGTTAAATATATTAAGATGATATGCGTTTGATTAAAGCTTTGGTCTGCTTTCGTTCAGAATATATTTAAAAAAAATCCTCCTCGGGGCACTGCCCCACTGCCCCGGTGGTAGTTACGGCCCTGACTCCGTCGCAACATCCTTTCGAAATTAGAAGTCCTGTGAATATTTATGAGAATGTAGTGTACATTTTGGCAATCCTTTAGATTTGAAGTTGTGTGGTATGAGGCTCCTAAAAATAGGAAGCTGAGATAACTTCAACTAAGATATTTTTAATATAGGTTACACTTAGAGAGAGTTATTTAATTGTAAAATCTCTCTCGGACAAGGCTGTGAAAGACTCGAGTCTTCTTCTACTCGACAATTCGTAGGCGCTGCCGGTCGTTTGTCGTTTCTCTCAAATAGTTTCTATAGAATTTAAATCCGTAACTACGCAAATAGAGGATAAAAGGAGAAATATTAAAATAGATTGAGAAGGGAAAGAAGAAAGGAATAAGGAAGGAGATGAAACAGAGACGAAGTAGTGTGCTAGTTGTTACTCGGTCAGTTCTAAACGAGCTGACGAACGGATAGCTTCTCAAACCTAAACCCGCGTCGTCGACACATGCACGCGCGTTGTAGAACTTACATTGTCAACAGTTTATTATTAATTGGTAATCAATATTACTACATTTTACTGTGGTGTCATGGCAAGAAAGGTTTAAAAAAAATTATTTTAGAGATCAGTAATTAGTGAGCAAATGTAAGTGTTAAAACTAAATGGAAGACCCTTCAATTTTAAAAATCCATGTTTGTATATCTTAAAATTTTATTAATTTCATAAAAATTTTAGAGTTTTAATTTTTAGTAGTTTAAATAAATTATACATTTACATTAAGACACTAATCCGGCCATCTTGACTGCATCATTTAAATATTTATTTTCTATTGTTGCAATCATCAGTTCTTTTTAATTGTTTCGCTAATCCCGTGTGTTTCGCCTCCATTGTAACTTATTTATTTGCCAAATAAACTAGTGCCGCTTTATGTATGGGCTACACGGGAAGCCAATTTCATGATAGCGTACCCATTTTAAAAATAAATGTCCATATTTTTGGAAGACATTTTCTTTGTTGATTCCGGATTGTTCAGCAAGAATTTTGGTTTGACACTTTTTGGTAGCCTAACAAACTATGTGTTTAATATTCATTCATGTGTATCACAAACTGATAGGTGATGGTTATCCACAGGATCAGTCCTGATAGCTGAATTAAATTTAATCAAGGTAAAAATGACAATCTGGACACGAGAATCGAACCCGGGACCTTTGGCGCTGCGTGCAAATTCGCTACCACTGATCCATCCTTGTTCGCCTCGTATCCAGAACCAAGTTCAATTCCCGCGTCCAGGTTGTCATTTTCCACTTAATTGAATATATATATATTTGAAATCATTTGGTTCTTCATATATATCCCGGATCGTTCCGTTAAAAGTTTCGTTAGCTTTCTCATATTCTGTAGTCGCACAAATGCCAATAAAATTTGTGCCGCCTTGTTTATTCATGAGGAGAGAACCTTTTGGCGATTCCACACTTTTTATAAACCAATATTTTTACCGACGCTACGCCTTGTTTCTTATTTAGTGATCCATGAACATTTTAAAATCGTATCTTATGAATACATAATTAATATTGTAGCATCTTGTGCAACCAAATGTTTTGGCGTTATTCACATTACAAAGTTATTGTTGTTAAATTCTAGTGCCACAATTGTAATTAAATATTTTAGAAATTTTGCAGGTCTATTTACTAGTCTTGTAACTTTTCGGACCATAATTAGCTGTTATGCACCCTTCTATATTTGGGGTAGTTAGCCACTCATAGTTCTCATTTTGTGGTTCATGTTTTAAAATTAAAAAGTTTAACACTGTTACACTTTTATACGGACTTTTTTTTTTACAACTATTTGTCTAAGATAACTCTTAGTTAAAAGCGGTGACTTAGATTTGAGTTAATACTTTTAAATATGATTATAATAAATGTTTGGTAGGGCATAAAACTCCCATTCAAGTTTTCAAAACTAAATCATGAAAAGCATTTAGAATTAAAAATGGACCCAATAGCTTTTATTTGGTGTCACCATATTAAATACCTAGTTTACTACAACGTATTAGTGGCGACTAGTTTCTTTTAGTACAAAACTAATATAAAACTAGTACAAATCTATGATGTTTATAAACATAGACGATTAAAAGTGACCCCATACTATCAAAACTCACGACAACACTCCAAACATTTAACAGCTAATATATTCGAATAGTAATTAGTGATAGACAAATGGTAAAGTCAAAGATTTGATACTAACATGTTTAAGACAATATTCTTTCGGAAACAATGGGAATCAGAAATTTAGCACATTTTCTTGATATTGACTTTAACCTTACTTACATTCAATACTGTTTCTAGCCTGAGGGCTGGGCCAGCTCTTTATTCCAAGCTATATATATATATTATCCACTACCGGCTTGCTAGGCTTGTCGTAGCTTCATATGCCTTATGCTTTAACCTAAGACTAGGACAAGCACAACATTCAGTTCCCAGCCGTTATTTTATCACTGTGAAAGAGTTATCCCATATTCACTATTGATATATTTTTTTAGCCATGCCACCCGCCTCGGTGGCGCAGTTGGCTAACGCGCTGGTCGTGTTGAGCTGGACCGCCGAGGACGGGGAGATCGAGGTTCGAATCTTGGTCGGGCGAACTGAGAGTGGTTTTTCCTAAATGGTTTTCCACTCTACCTCCACGCAAATGCGGGTTCACTTCCTCTAATTCAACCTTCCCAATTACTATTCCATTAGCGTAATTAGTACTTAAAGCGTATAACCCGAACGGGTAGTAAGACGCGGTGCTAATTATTATTATTATTATTTAGCCATGCCGGGAATCGAACCCGATACTCTTAGCTCAGTAGACACATGCTACCGACTGAAATAACGAGAAAGATTATTGACTTTAACCGACAGTTGAATATATTATATTTAAAACCATTTCATATTCATTCGTTTAGCAACTGGGATTTTAACTTAGACAAGTGTTTTAAATCACTTAATTGGTTAAAATGAAGAGTAACATTTCAACATTCACAAAATTCAAAATCATCAATCAGTGAAAAAATCTGGTTCTCAAGGACAATGATCGTGAGCTAATTCTACCTTAAGCGTGTACCTCTGTATGTCTTTTCCTGGTCACATTTGAAATAATATGATGGATTTTGTTCAAATTTAATAGCTAAGTGTTGTTATACCTCGGGATGTTGATTATTTGACAGTGTACTAGGATACGGCTTACTGGAACAGTGACAGGTCACCTTATTTTTGATTAATGATTTTATTATGGCCGATTTAACCTATGGAAGACTTATAGAATATTGTGTGCTCAGGGGGAGGGAAAGGAAAGGGGCAAGGAAGGTCAAGTTGGTGGTGTAGCCACAGGGATGAGAGGGGATCGTGCAGGAGAAGGCAAGACCACTTCTCTCTCTTTACCTCCTCCCAAACAGATATCCATACATCTCCTCCACAGATTTCTATCCACAATACTTGTTTTGTAGGCCCCCTTCCCTAAGATTTTATTAACAAGATATAAGCTTGTATGAAAAATAACCATGATTTCACAAAGCTTTTTGAGCATCATGTAAAAAGGCTTAGGTGAAATAAATAAACCAGATTCTTTTAAGGTTATATATTGAGGAATATAATGAAACCTAAAGAAACATACACACACACACACACATATATATATATATATACATATATATGAGATTACCCTTTTTTTAACATCATCGTCATCATGGTCACATCCCAGCCGTCTTCGTATTGAAATAACTAAAAGATTGGATCTGGAGATTCTTCCTCTGTGTTGACAGCTTGACTGCTCTTAATACGTCAACATATGGATAAAATTTCTCAAGATCAGACAATAATTCTGACGATTCCGGTTCCCAAGCTAAAGGTTCGTTCCTAGACTGGTGTGCGTACGTTTCCTAGAGAATGGTCTTGTAGGCTTCGATATCCTTGATGTAATGCAAAGGCTCTTTTATGAAAAGTAATTCTAAAAGTCCTCTGGTGTAAGGAACCTCAATATTATTTAGATCTATTGTACGATCAGTAATACCAAACAGGATATGAGTATCCCCAAGCTAGGTCAAATTACCAACGTGAGTAACACCGTTCTATCAGAACGAGAGTGAGGTGTGTAAAGATAAGACTACAATAGCTTCTTGGTAGTTTTTTTTTTCTCTAATGGGACTTCCTCTTCCTTCTATACATCTGGTTAAGGTTCTGAACAATCTGCGATCATCTTCAACCCCTTTGTTTAAGGGTTCTGTGATCGGTCTAAAGGTTTCATTCTTAACGATGACAGACTTGTGCCGTCCATCTCGTAATTGTTTGTACTTTTGTTTAGTAATCTTACTCTTGTTGACGATATCCTCTGCAACGTTTTCTGCCATAGTGCTGGGTATGAATGTGTTTATTGATGTACATCATTGTTATTATATTTATTTATACATAAGACACATTTGAACATGTAAAGTAAGAGTTATTGTTGAAAACCTCTTAAACATGAAATATAACAGGTCTCCTTCCTCTACATTGAACGGCTGTAGTCGGATAGGTCTAAGGTTCAATACGCAGACGACACCTTCCATATTAAGGGCATTGTGTGAGACAATCCCTGCCTTTAAGAAGTAATATTCAGGCTGTTACATAAGTGTTATTTTGAAATGTATTTAATCCTTCCTGGTAGGTTTTGATTCTAAGTAAACGTACGTGAAACCTCCTTTTGTTTTTTAGTTGGCATAGGCTGTAGTTACTGCATCTAAGGTCAACTTTGTCTGACTACTGTTGCGCATGGGAGCACCTTGGGCATTGAAGTAAGGATCCACATTTGTAATCTTTATACACATAATTCATTACTTGTCATGAAGAGAAAAAGGGAGGTTGTCTGCAAAATAAGTTTATCAATAAACTACTGTTTATTGGTGAAGGGAATTTTGCTGAAACCACAAGCCAGAAATATCTTACTATCACCACTGCCCCTAATATAGGCTCATCATTTGCTAGCCTATCAAAAAGGAACCAAATAAAACATGTTGCGGAACAATTCGGGACAAACGAAAAGCCGATGGTTAAAGTAATAAAAATGTATAATTCTATAGTGAGACTTCTGCGAAAGCTACTCTTATGTGTTAATAAGTGATACTAATTTATTCAGCAATTTTTCCACAACGTATGTGGTAGAACACTGCAAAACAAAATAAACATATGATTTTAACTAAAAGTATAAATTTTGGAAATTCGGGAGGCTATCAGGAAGTTGACCCCTTAATGTAAACAAACAGGGTCTACCGTATCATGAGGACTCACTTAAGGGGGAGACTTGAGACAAAACACACTGAAAAACTTTTATGTTAATATGTTCTTATTTCACCTTATTTCCGAGTTATAATCATTTTTGTGCTTCATGGGTTTCTGTGACAAATTGAGCCCGTATGACTGATTTCACTAATCTAATTTCAAACGAAACTTAATATCTCAAGTACGAAATAGTGGATTATTTTGTAAACTCAAATAATTGATCATGGTTTTGAGACATTCCAGTTTGTTCTCTTAATAAGAGCACTTGTCAGAACTGGTTACTTTTCTGTGCATTTGAAGTGACAATGGATACTCATTAAAATATATAAATGGCAAATATGCATATGATGTATGAATTTGCGAATGTAATTGAGCTGGAGCAAGACGTCTGTACGAGGACCAATTTCCTATAGTTCAGGAGTTACACGAAAAAAACCTTGCACTTTGTGTTGAAAACAAACAGCTTCGCATAGAGACTACATACACAATTGTAAGTTTTTGACCAACAGTACTTCAAATTTGATCCCCTAGGACTCAAGATGTTGGCCAAGCTGGTGGCCCAAAAACAATATTTCCTCCATAAATCTTAAATGGTTATTTTTTCAAACAATAAACGTTCTTCATTAATTTCTCTTCAAAATTGGGTATATTTATTTTACTTAAGTCCAAACCCTGAGTTGTGATCACTTCTCAAAAACTGTTGCATTAGATATTATTGTAACAATATGATTTAGTGAAAAATAATTTAAATGAAGTTTATTATTTAATACACAATATTTCTTAATAGACTATGGTTCCCTTGACAGGTCAAATATTTAAAAGGATTTTCACATATATGTGCCTATAAATAATGTATAATTTTATTTATCTATGGTGACCTAGTGGTCTAGGGGTAAGGTGTCAGACTTCTGTGCTGGCGGCCGGGGTTCAATCCTCGGTCCCAGCACAGACTTATCTGATTACCAAACCCTTCCTTCACCTCTGACAAGACCTCTTGTGAATGTGGGGAATGCCAGGCCTCCACCGTGGTTCGGATTCCACGTTAAACTGTAGGTCCTCCATTTCATCTCACAATCACCCTACCATTGCACATTAGCGTAAGTGCGTGTAACCCGAACGGGTAGTAAGACGCGGTGCTAATAATAATAATATTTATCTATGTTGTTGATTTAATTATAGGTTATTCTTATTAAGTACTAGATCCATATTTTCCTGGTAGTTTACATTACATGATTTACTTTCAGTTTGCATGCAAATAATGACTCAAGAAATTAAAAAATTACGGGTTGTAGCTACGTCTCCAATTGAACCTTATGTGATGAAGAATTGATCAGGATTTTGCTTATGCCAGTCTCCAGACACAATATGTGTCTGAATGAAATATTGATGCGATGAAAGATATATTGTTTTTCGGCCACCATCTTGGCTGCCATCTCGAATCCTAAGGGATCAAATTTGGGGTACTGGAGGTCAAATCACTTAGAAATGTGTATGAACTCACTGTGAAAAGGCGTTTCCTTTCATCACAAAGTGCGGCATCCTGTACCAAATAAGCAGATGTTTCACAAAGACTAAATGAAAGCCTACATATTGATTCATTTAATAGATGAGTGTCAAACAGTTGTAAGCCAATAACTAATAGAACACCCGATTTTCAAGGGTGGATTATCAAATCATTATTAATTGGTGACATTTTGATCAAAACTGTTTTTATAGATGGGAGATAACAAGATTTTTTTAGTCAATTTATCGAATAATCATTTGAATGGGCTGCTGAAAGACTTATTTCATGTCATACGTCACGTGTGACTTTTTTTATTTAGAACCGCGTCTTGCTACCCGTTCGGGTTATACGCTTAAGTAATAATTACACTAATGGATTAGGAATTTGGAAGGTTGAATTTAGAGGAAGTGAACCCGCATTTGCGTGGAAGGAAAGGGGAAAACCGTTTAGTAAAGACCATACCCAGTTCACCCGACCGAGATTCGAACCTCGATCTCCCCGTCTTCGGTGGTCTAGCTCAACACGACTCGCGCGTTAGCTAACTACGTCACCGAGGTATGTGCGTGGCTTATTCATGAAGGTGCTCTTCCACGCTTTCTCTGAGTAACTAAACATTTCTTGAAAGAGCGATTCATATGATACAACCATTATATGCGTGCATTAAGGTGCAAGGTAATCAATATGGGCTCTTTGTGTTAAGGTGAGCAACTACACATTGATGGAAAGCAAAACAGGCTATGGCTCGGAAACAAGGTCAAATAGGACATATCTGTATACTAACTTATTTCACTATTTTGGTATCCCAAGAACACCCTTAAAGTGGGTACCACATGTTAAGATACACCATGTACGATTTTCTAGAGTACCAAAAAATAAATAAATGAACATAATATTTTTATTCAAAGATCCGGGAGAAACGAAAACCAAACAAATCAAAATTACGTTTTGACTCATTCCCTCACATTGCTGCTCATTGGGATAGCCAATCTAGCTGAACTCCCTCGCTAAAGTTAGATGCTCATAAAAAGATAAACCACCCATTACAACCCGCACCAGTGGTCACATGGTATAGACTCTAGATAGTCACTCTCGCCATAGACTTGGATTTCTGGGGAAATCAAGGTCAAGGTTAAATCAGTTGAGAGAACTGAAGGTGGTCATAACAAATGTGATTTGTCACTTTGGCTTACCCAGCCTCTTTCCATGCTAATGTGGACGAATTTCATCAAAGCTAATCTCTACCCCATTCCTTTAGAATAAGTCGTTAATAATCCTGGTGTTGATCGTATTGAAAAAAAAGCTATCCAGTCATTGCAGTGCCTTAATAAGCTGAACATCTGGCACTCCCAGGAGGGAACAAACTCTTGCCACAAGGGATATTTTCTATCCCACCGCGAACATATCCTTGCTCCAGAGTAAGAAGATTACATAAATATAATCATTGCATTTTAATAGAGTGTGTTGGTGACCTGGCGGTCTAGGGGTAAGGTGTCAGACTTCTATGCTGGCGGCCAGGCTTCAATCCTTGGTCCCGGCACAGATTTATCTGATTACCAAACCCTTCCTTCACCTCTGACAAGACATATTGTAAATGTGAGGAATGCCAGGCCTCCACCGTGGTTCGGATTACACGTTAAACTGTAGGTCCTCCATTTCATCTCACAATCACCCTACAATTACACATTAGCGTAAGTGCGTATGACCCGAACGTATAGTAAGACGCGGTGCTAATAATAATAATAATAATAATAATAATAGAGTGTATGCCAATGGAAAGACGAGGGGTGGGAGCGGGAGAGCGATGACACTTAACTGACTTAGTTCGGAACCATTGAAAAAGATGTCACCTTATTTTTTTTTATCATTTGTATGTTTAACCCCATGGTTTCAATGATTTAATATAAATGGTAAGTTTTGAGAGAGTATTTTTAGAGTAAGTGTGCCCACATTAGTTTGGAAAGGGGATGGGCAAATTACAGTCTAAAATCCTATATGGAGAATGGCCATCCCCAGTGCACTTGGACACGATTCGAATTATGAACTCCCCATCAACAGCAATAATTCAGTCTATTTTTACGCCTTATTTGAGGATAATATTATCAAACAGCAGTGCTATATTAAAACTTATTTATTCTGGAAAAGTTGCGAGATGCAAAATTTATTTTGGGAAAAATTTTTCCACTACGTATGCATAGATAAGGGCTTGTCAATGAATCAAAAGGAGTTTCCATTCGTACATTGACAAGGTGAGTGTGATATGAGTACGATACCAAAAATGTCTAAAAACATTAATTTCATGAGAGACCGGATTCAATAATGCAAACAAGATATTTAATTAGTCTTGTAAGTCGAGTTTGAAAGTGTATAGAAGCTCTGTGCAACACACAGAAGATGAGTCGACAGCCCACGGAATACGTCGAGGAGGGCAGACCAAGCCGTTGCAGCCTGGTCCTCTACTACACGTGGAAACTCTGCACATGCCTCTTCTCTCATGTTGCACTGGTGTCCCTGGTCGTCGCCTACTGCTTGCTGGGAGCCATCACTTTCCAAAATCTCGAGTCGGAAAATGAACTCAAGGTACAGCACAGTGTCAAATACAAATTCACAAATCAAATATATGTGTATGAATACTGTTACATAAATCATGTTATGGAGGCAGCATCTGCATCATGGCATCTATGATTTACAAAATAGGATGTAATTTGAAGGTTATATTAGTCCCACATTTTTACAAAATCACAAGGTCAATTACACTTTTATTCAAAAATACACCACCAATCCTAAATATTCTACATCAAAACTGAATTCACCATCCCGATTTGTAATGGAAATACCTTAAGTACACAGGCCATTCATAAACCATGATTGGCAATAGAATAAGTATGTTTAGAAAGTAACCTAATTTATGTGCTTACACTGTATATTACTAAAATTATTAGAATAACATCTAAACTGACTACCATAATTAAATTACAAATTAATGCCTATGTGCATTCCACATTGACTAAATGAAACTATTATTATTTTATCAGCAATTATTGTATCTATCAAAAATTTCAAATGAAAAACATAATTTGGGGATGAATTTAAAATAATAATAGTCACAGTAGCTTTTGTAACTGTCAAACAATTACACTAAATAGGTTATAGGAGTTTTATCGTTTTTAGAAATAATTAATTTTTAAGACAAATATTGCAAATGTTTCACGTTGTTTTATGCCTAAAACTACTGACCTTTCGATCGAATTTGTTCAGACTTTTCTAAAACTTATCGATGTAGAAAATATAACATTTTGTTCGTTATTTAATGTTTTGTGTGTTCCCCTTTCGGTCTTATCATGTTAAAATCAATTGATGATCAGTCTCAATCTCTCAAAATATTAACATCCTGGCTTGCACAGCAAGAGATAGTAGTGTGAGTTCTTACAATATACAGATTCAATGTATTAAACTTTAAATACAACTTTAATTTTCAACCCAAATTCACGGATTTGGAAAACTTAAACTGGAAGTGAGCCAGGAAGGTTCTAAAACTTTGATAATATTAAGTATGTCTATCTAGCTCCGGAATTTCTGCAATATTATTTGTCTTAGCTTGGCTTTTGTTTGAAGTGTGATAAAACATATCTTTCACATACATAATTTTTAAAGCTATTAATGTTATTGGTAGAATTGTATTGCATCCTCAGGAGCTAGCTTCACTCCATGCTAAAGGTAGTGTCAAATTATTACTCCAGGAAGCTTTTCACGAAGTCCAGAGGCAATTCCTAACTTACGCCCTAACTTATTTACTGAATACATCTGAAGAAAAAATCTCCCTAGATTCCAATTCCAAATTCTAATATAGGAATTAAAGTAATCATTTCTTCCTTCATTGATAAACGATAAGAGAGAACCAAATCTTGCTTAGTTCATTATTTTACTTTCATAATATTTATCTTATGTAGTGTAAACACATAAAAAGGATGTTTAGTTCTCTATCGAAGGAAACTTTTAATTTTTCACATAATTTTTATATTTTGGATAAGTGAAAAGGGAATATGACAATATATTTGTACCATAAACTTTTTTAACCCCACCGTGTATGGTTATTACATCCATAATGATTAATTTTATGAGAAAAGTGAGAACTGTAATGGATTCCAAAGATTAAAATTGTGTCTTCTTTAACAAAACTATGAAACTGTTATGTCTGGTTATTTAGTTATGAGTTGTGTACCTAGACCACGAGGTCACTGCTGAAGACATGTTTAAGGTAATTTAAGTTGATTAAAGTCCTTACAAACTTTAGCATTGCCTCAATAAATTTCACCCTCCCCAAATCCCCGACCTATAGGAACCAATTACACCTCCCTTAACACAGAGCCATGATCCACCTACCAGCTATTCACATAAACAGTCTTTACATTAAACCATCAGTTTAAAATGTGATGGTAGATTTAATAAATGCATTGCAAAATACATGTTAAAATTCACCTTATTTTAATATAATCGTAAACAAACTATGGATATAAGGTTTAATTGCTATTACTATTTGGTGATATTAAGAAAGACCCAGAATTGAATAGAATTGTCTTGGGGACAATGTGACCGGTAGTCCTACTAACTAACATCTTGTAGGGAGCAGCACCAGCCAACATTATTAAATATTTATATTTGGTGTTTCATTTATGTGTGAGATGTTATTATTGTTATTATTACCTTTGTGATTCATTAACTCATCGCAATAAAAAACTGACCGGTCAAAATTTAATATACATAGAAAATTGACAGCTCAACTTAGTGTTTGGGCAAATGTAAATTAATAAAAGGTCTGGTTTGGCCTGTTGCCGAAGAGGAGGTAAGTGTTTGAATCCCATCTGGGTATGCTGAGGGTGATTTATCAAGTATACTAAGGGTGATTTTTCCTTAATTTTTTCCTCCTCTAACTGCACGCAGAGTTGGGTACGCCTTCCCCTCCTCCAATCCAACCTTCCTCATCCTTAACTCACTAGCGTAATTAATACATATGCGTAAAACCAATCCTGGTAGCCGGATACGGTGCTAAAAATAAATATCATACATATGATATGTGCATATAGTCCGAACGAGTAAAATAAAAAATAATAAAAAGATGGAACTGCTTATTGTATTTATTTTACTGTCTATAAAGGCTTACCTATATTTTAACTAGTACCATTGCCAAAACAGTTTTATATTTAGTCAGTCTGGATACCCGCCACGGCGTAGTTGGCTAACGCAGTAGTTATATATTGAGATTTACTGCCTAGGACGGGGAGATTGAGGTTCGAATCTCGGTCGGGTGAACTGGGGGTGGTTTTCCCTAAATATTTTCCAATCTCCCTCCATACAAATTAGAGCTCACTTCCTCTAAATTTAACCTTCCCAATTCCTAATCCATTAGCGTAATTAGTACTTAAGTTTATAAACCGAACGGGCAGTAAGACGCGGTGCTAAATAAATAAATACATTTATATTCAGTCCAAATAAATCAATATGGTTCCAATTAGAATAGTCACCCTATACAATTAATAAAATTTTGCTTTCTAGATGAAACATCTATAAAACACATTATTTAACTATCAGCAATAAATCGTTTTGGAATAAAACTTCTGGAAATATACCAAATTTTCTTTATTGGATTTACACTATGTGTATAGACAGTGTTGTTATGGTCCTGAGACTAAATTGTTGTTTTCTTAAGGTGAAGAAGAACATCAGCAAGATCCGACACAATGTGACAGAAGAGCTGTGGCGGCTGTTCCAGGAGGCACCAGTCCTCATATTGGTCAACTGGACGGACACTGTTAAGGAGCGGCTCCAAATCTTCGAGACGGACCTGCTACGCTCAATGAAGAGCGATGGCTGGGATGGTAGTGAAGCCGAGAAGGTCGAGCAGTGGACGTTTTCTGGAGCGCTATTCTATTCCATCATTGTCATCACCACAATCGGTAGGTACCTTTCATGTTGATTGGAGTAGCATACTGTTGCCTAGTAGGCATTATTTAGTTCCGAATAAACAAAAAATGTTCCAAACTTTATATAATTTATCTCTCTATCATATCGCACACATTTTGTTCTTTAAATTTATAATATCCAAGTCATCCACATCATACTCTTTGGTTGGTCACCTTTTACTTGTAGGCAGTGGTACCAATACCGCAAGAAAATATTATCTTTGTTACTTTAGAAAAGTGATTGAAATATATAATGTTTTCACTTCTTAGCTAATTTTTTAAGTTATTACCGAATTGATCTATGTCCCCCTTCCTTCTAGAAGTTCTTCACGTCCCTGTGGGGTGTATGGGGGGGGGTCAGGGGTCACCCCCCAAGTTGGGAACCCCTGATCTAACGTGTCTTTCTCGTGTTGGACTAGATTGCGAATGACGAGGAGATCGGAGTTCTAATTTTGGTCGAGTGTACTGAGGTATTTTTTCTTAAAATAGTTTCCCCTATCACTTCAACGCAAATGCCTGTACAATTCCTCTAAAATTCTACCTTCTTCATCCCTATTCCATTAGCGTAATTAATTTATGCGTATACCTGAACGGGTAGTGAGACCTGGCGGAAAGTATATATCTAATTCAGAAGTGCCTAAATGTTGAAATAAATGAACATGTACCATTCCTAACTTCTGAAAAAGTAACGAACTTTAATCGTCTTTACTTGTGTACTCCGTCGATTATGAAGGGCATCTAGCAGCCAGTCAATAGACGTGAAACTTATTGCAATTCCACCGTTTTAAGATACGAGATACGAAGACTAGGCAGCATGTTAGATTGCATTATAAATTGCTTACATAGATAAGAGCATGGCCTGAGATCAATAATGACCCAATTTCATACGTTGTCGCTTGGCATTTAAATGAAATCTTGATTATTTGATTATTAATTTTTGTAGCTTATACTAAAAAAGGCCAAATAATATCCAAGCTCTAAGTGTATATGATTTTAAGTGGTCATGGTTCAACTCTAATTTATTTTACCATACAATAGTCGCCACACTATAGGTGTTTATGATTTTTCTAAATTAGAATACACATTTCCATCATAAAATACATATTTTAAGAATTAAGATTGTCAACTATATAATACTGCTAAGTTAATTATATTAGTTATAATTCATTTTAAAAACAATGGCATAATATGGTCATCAACAATGTACATTGTCCAACAAAAGACAAATATGACATATTAGAGAATAGTTTCAATAAGGAACCATAATACCTGTGTGACCAGCTCCCATCCTATCAATTGAAAACTGAATTTAATGCAAGGATAGGTAAATAAGAATTCTTTAAACCTGCAATAGGAAAAGAAAGTTACTAGCCTTGATTGTGCCCACACTAATTACATTATTCACTGCTAATCGTAAGGATGCTGTAGGCTTACCGATCAGTGTTGACACATTTTAGCCAATATACCACAAGTACAACCGTTGCTCAGTCTTACCCTGAAGGGTCCCATACACGATCATGCATGCTTGAAAGTCATCATGAGTGTCACGCAAAACTGATCGTATATGGCTATGCGTGAAGGTGACTGACACGCCAGGTTCATGCATGAAGGATTTCATACATGTATGATTTTTGGCCCATGATTGAAATGCAAGCATAAACATGAATGGGGCTTACTGACAGCACATCTTCATTCAAGGACTATTTCTTACAGCGTGAACATGGGAGATACCAAGTTTTTACGCGATGTCACCAATCAGCCATATTTACCTATTCACTGGACAGACCAAACGCGACTGACAGGAATGTCATATATGCATGATCATGTGTGGCCGACCGTTCATCAATCATTGGACTGACAATCATGATGACTGGCATGCATGATCGTGTATGGGGTCCTGGAGCACGCTTGCGCTATTTCTACAAATTTGTATCCCTATATATTAATTAAAATCGTTATAGCAATTTTAGAAGAACGCTGAATTTTCTTAAAATAAATCATCAGTAAACTACTTTTAATTTAAGGTCTAGGATCAAAATCGAATAATGTCGCAAGACATAGCCATATAACATCTACATATCAAGTTAGAAAACCGGCCCCGTGGTATAGTCGGTGCACCTGGCTACAATCCTAGTGGTCCCGGGCTTGATTCCCGACTGGTATCATGGGTATTTACCCAAAAGGGGAACTAGCACAACAATTACCAAGGTTTTGTCCATTAGGCCTAGACCCGCTTCGGTGGCCATGTGCTCTAACGCACTACTCTCGCAGTAGACTAGACTGCTGATTCCGGGGAGATCGAGGTTTGAATCTTGATTAGGTGTACTAAGGGTGGTTTTCCAAAATGATTTTCCACTCTCACTCTCACTCCACGCAAACTTCCTTAAAATATAGCCTTCCTAATCCCTAAAACCATTAGCGTAATTAGTGGGTAAGCGTATGAACCAAAAGGGTAGTAAAACGCGGTAATACAATTAATATATTGGCCTAAGTTATGTTTAAGATCATTACTGGCTTCACACCTCTATAATCAATGTCATCACATGATCACGTTGTGGGTACGACGTGTAGACAAACTCCATAGGTAGATCATTTTTAATTTAAATTTAATTCTAGCACCGCGTCTTACTACCCGTTCGGGTTATACGCTTTAAGTACTAATTACGCTAATGGATTAGGAATTGGGAAGGTTGAATTAGAGGAAGTGAACCCGCATTTGCGTGGAGGGAGAGTGGAAAACCATTTAGGAAAAACCACCCCCAGTTCACCCGACCGAGATTCGAACCTCAATCTCCCCGTCCTCAGCAGTCGAGCTCGACACGACTAGCGCGTTAGCCAACTACGCCACCGAGGCGGGTTAGGTGGATAATGGGCAACGTTCTTGACTGAACGAGATATTATATATCATTCCTGTTAAAAAAAAAGTTGAACAAATCCATCAAAATCTTTCGGGGATAGACAGATAGACACATGAGGACAGAAAGAATGGTAATCCACTTTTTTGGGGTCAGGGAAAGTCAAAACTAAAGGACTCACCTTAATCTCGAGTTCAAAAATTTTCACGAATAAAATTTCTTTTTATACGAGAAAGTAAAATTATGTATTATGTTAGTCTTAACCAAGCTGTGAGAGTCTCCATTCTCCATTTTTCACCACAACCCATCAGAAATGAGGCCTACATGAATAATTTCACAATGCTTTGTTTTGGTTTTGGGTAACCCCCACATACCGTGCCTTGAAATAGTGATTATTGTCAATATGAAAATAGAGGGTTCCAAGAACATTTTATGGTATTGGAGGCCATGTGCCCTCACTTTTTTGACGCCTACCTTTGTTTGGATGTGGTATTTTTTAATAATATTTTTACATAGATTGTCATTATAAAATAGGTACAGTACATTAACTATTATTAATTATTTTTGTTTGAGGGAATAAAAAATTGTTGAGGAAAAATTAAAATAACAGTGAAGATAAATAGTTAGTAAACTCATAACTGTTCATAAAATAGCTATATTTTTAATTCCTCGTTTGTATTTAAATCCCTGTGTAAGTACGAATAAATGTTAAGTGACAAGCATTCTCAAGCCTAATCATGTATTTGTTTAGAAGGCTTTTACATCCTGTGCTTACATTTTCTTATTTAATTTTTAGCACCACGTCTTACTACCCGTTCAGGTTATATGTTTATGTACTAATTACGCTAATGGGTTTAGGGATTAGGAAGTATATATTAATAGGAAGTGTACTCATATTTGCGTGGAGGGATAGTGAAAAACTATTTTGGAAAAAACCTCCTCAGTACGCCCGACCAAGGTTCGAACCTCGATCTCCCCACCATCGCCAGTATAGCCTAGTGTAAGAGTAGCTCTTTAGACCACGCAGCCACCGAAGTGGGTTGTTTGAATTGAAATTAATGTTTTTTGGACTAAACCGCGTTGAGGTAATAAATAATAATCTTTTAAAACGTCTCGGTTGTAGTACAGCATACATCATCTGGTATGCGGAATGAAACAAAATGTGTGGACACCTTTTGCCGTTGCCCTAATCTTAGACCGACTTGATGGAAGCACCAAGCTGCTTTGGGAGTGTTTACACTTTAGAGACTGATTTTGATTTTTGAGTTACGAGGTGCATTTGCAATCTTTTCTCCACGTGTTATCATGATGAATACAGTGGAATGGTAACTGTACCACGAAAATGAAATGAAGGTGCTTCGTGGGTGATTATGATGGTCGCTGTTGGGCTAATTCTGGTATGGGAGGAGAGTTGATAGGATTTTATTTTCCTAGTAGTTGAGTTGGAGGTGATACTCTGTAGATTCTCCATCTGACCATTGCCAGTATTATTCTCCGAGTCGTAACATACGAACCAAGGTCGGTATGCTAGTAGCGTCTACAGGTGACTAAGGCGGTAATGGGGTGAAATGTTTGAATTTACTTAACATTCCAGCCGAAATAATCATAAGCAATATCTCTGGTGAGTGTTTGGGATAATAAATAATCAATACAGGTGGATAGATCTGGATTAAATGTTAGACACGATCAATTTTGCAACATTTAAGTTGAAGTTGGTGTCCTAAAAATGTGTTATTTATCCACCGCAGCTTTGAATAGTGGGGTTCAACTCTTGATAAGCTTATAACAATCATCTTCCCTGTTAATATTATTATTATTATTATTATTATTATTATTATTATTATTATTAGCACCACGTCTTACTAACCGTTCGGATTATACACATTTACGCTAATGTGTAATGGTAGGGTGATTGTGAGATGAAATGGAGGACCTACAGTTTAACGTGGAATCCGAACCACAGTGGAGGCCTGGCATTACAAACATTCACAAGTTGTGATTAATACACGTCTTATCAGAGGTGAAGGAAGGGTTTGGCAATCAGATAAATCTGTGCTGGGACCGAGGATTGAACCCCGGGCCCCCAGCACAGAAATCTGGCACCTTACCCCTAGACCACCAGGTAATCCCCTGTTATAGTTAGAGAGTTTGATCAGAGATTCCATCGAGGGCACATTTTAACTAACCAGGAGAAAGAAACACTGACCAAATAATATGGAAACGGAGGGTTTACTTTATTTAACCAGATGAAGGCAATGGAAATGGCTATAAAATACATTAAATAAATTACCTACACCTGCACAGCTTACCATGCGATAACTGCATCTGGAAAATTGTTAACTATGGTTTTTCTCTATAAATACTAATCTTTGTTATAATTCGCTAGTATTGAGAAAAACACTTAAAAAATAATTAAAACTGAAGTCAAAAGTACACCTAATGTGCTGCGAGAAAAAAAAAAG
>CABEEJ010000513.1:118856-165653 GCA_901482245.1 Timema douglasi
CCCGATTAAAAAAAAAATAAGCTTCAAAAGACGTGCTTTTAAGCCTTTATTTTCTTCTAAAAACAGAAGAAAATGTTTTAAAATCCACCATAATGGGATTGTGTTTGAATTAATTTCGTATTTGCCTTTATAGAGTTACCGGAACGCCGTTCCGCTGCGTTCCGTCAGAAGTTAAGCACTGGTATTATGACAGTTTTCACTGTCTTTGTTTTTATGAAAAGCATCACCCCAAATATTGCGTTGTAACAACCCTTTAGATAGCAATTATATGTTTTCATATATTAACAATATTAATGGTTATTCAAAATACAATATGAAAATCGAATATTTTATGCAAATAAATGCATATTCTAAAACGCCTAAACTTTTTTATAACATTTAAATGAAACCAATTTTAGTTGGTTTTCTAAAAACATCCATAGACTATTCACAGTTTATTTTCATAAATATTTTCGAAGTAAAAAAAGGAGTTAATTATTTTTTATGAATAATAATTATAAAATATATAATATTATTTTTATAATATTGTAAGAAAACATGTGAAACAAAATAGTTTATAAAGATAGAATTGTAGATGAGATATAACTCATGTGTACTATGCTAGAAACCAGTCTCCCACTCGACTACCTCGCCTTTACTGTCATTGTAGGTTGTCAAGCAGCTTATAAGCAGAGCAAATAACCATGATTATCTCGTAGAACAAGGACCTTTGTGGATAAAAACATCAACTCGTGTTTTTGATCACTTCCGTAAGCCTATAATGGGCTTCATTTGTAGCTTACCATTTGTGAATAAATAGTGACCAATAAAAAGGTGGTTATTGAGGCTGTTGGTTCTATCCAACAAATCTTATAATGACACGTTTTATTTGTTTATGTAAGAGCCACAATTCAAAATAAGTAATTTTGCACTAGGTGAATTAACATTTTTACCAACAATGTATAAGATATAAGAAGTTAAAATTCAATTGACTAAGAACTACAAGAACGGTTATTAAAAATTGTATGTCGAGATGTCAAAATAAATACCCTTTTAAACTCAAAACTCCGTCTGCATTCGAACAAACATAATATTTTGATATTTGTTAACCATTTGAGATGCAAAAGGGGTAAATTTACTTTAATTTTATTGATTTTAAATTAAATTGAACAGTTCTACTTTCACATCATACACCAAAACTATTTAAAATGTTGATAACATGTTCAACATGTAGGTGGGTGTACCATATTATTAATTTTAACACTATTAGTTGAATATGCTATATTAAACATACAAAATTACTTTTCATGATTGATAACATAGTCTTATGTTCAAATTAATATTTTTGGCTGGTCGTTGAAACATTCATTGTTATTGTTTGGTGATAATAATATAGTAGCTAATATACTTTGTTTAGCTACACCTTAAAATCAAACGATTTATTATTGGGGATGTGATATGTATAAAACCAAACAGTTTCTAGATTGACCTTTCCGAGAACTTGGATGTGCGTGTTTAACAAAACCTGCACTTACTATGTACACACTTGTTTTTCTAATGTCGATATTCTCTACTTTCTCACATAACTAGTTCAACTCTTTTCCACAGTCTTGCGCTGATTACTACTAGCAGATCTCCCATAAGGCTCGTAGTAGTTTCTGTCAGGCCGAGGGCGGTAGTTGTCCGTATCCTCACGCCCGTATTGGCTGTACGGTGGCCGATTGGGTCCAGACACGATTCCTGTGGGACCTCCTGGACCTACTAGCACTGGCCGATCATATATGGGACGGCCGTTAGAACCTGGGCCAACACCAAATCCACCACCAGGGCCACGGTTTCCAGGATTAGGCTCCTGGCGGTGGCCTGGCTTTAGGTTATAGCAGCAATACTTCTTATCTGTATCACAATGACCCTGAAACATAAATCGGTTGGATTAGTTACTATAAGTGTACTATTCTTATATGTTCATTTAATCAAATTATATGATTGTTACTTGAAATTTAGATTATACGAAGTTTTTTGTTTAAAAAAGTAACTAAACAAAATTAAAAACAACAGTTCAGGTGACAACAATTTGGTTGTGTGCAGAATATATACATTTCTATCATTTGGGTTACATTTAAACTATTCTAACACATTAGAAGAAAATAACAAATTCATGACCGTTTATTGCTTATTGGATTGAATGGTTCATTTATATTATTATTATTATTATTATTATTATTATTATTTAGCACCACGTCTTACTACCCCTTCGGTTTATACGCTTTAAGTACTAATTACGCTAATGGATTAGGAATTGGGAAGGTTGAATTAGAGGAAGTGAACCCGCATCCACTTGTAGGGAGATTGGAAAACCATTTAGGAAAAACAACCTCCAGTTCACCCGACCGAGATTCGAACCTCGATCGCCCCGTCCTCAGCAGTCGAGCTCATCACGACTAGCGCGTTAGCCAACTACGAGGCGGGTTTCATTTATAAATAAAATATTTTATTCCAGGGTAGATTTTTGTACTTTGGATCATTTTTTGACAAATCTATTAAATGGTTGTTTTATATTTTTAATTTTTTTTCCTTATCTAAGCAAACAGTCTTCCTTTAGTAAAAATATTTACTATATCTATCAGTCCATTTGAACGTTAACATAAGAATCTAGACTTTTTAATTAAAGTTTATTTAAAGACATACAATTGAACTATAATACAAGACAATATCATACCTTGTATCACACAGTATATAGGCAGGTAAAATGATTAAACGTTGATACAACAGTGAGCAACATCCATTCAACATTTATATAATATATATTACAAATTATATTTTGTTCTTTTGTAGCTTTTAACTCTCTATTCATTGAATATTCACATATTCTGCGAATGGATGGAAGTAAGTATAATATGGTCCAGTTATACCAACATTGAGGGATGACTATTTTTTTGATAGCTTTTGCTAAATGCATGTAAAACACAGCTATAAATGGCTGCCTACTTTATAATCTGATGGTATTTTTCGACCAAACAAAGTTTAGTTCGTACTTAAAGTTAAAGAAAATTTAAATATAAATGGCTGTGGTATTTATTGAATTATCTGTCACCCTAAACTGCTAGATACATTTATATATTGGTAGAATCATATCTCAAATAGTCGAACTATTTTTTGAATTTTTTTATTTGAGAGATTAAAAAATTCTGGCTTATATCCAAAATAGTATGGCTTACTAAGGCCTCTAGTAGTTTGGCTGACTTTCTTAATAATTGATATTTATAACTGTCACAATATTAAACATTTGTCCAATAGATACTAGCCTTTAAACACAGTTATCAAGTATTCGCACGTAAAGCAAAGATCAAAAAACTACATTTTCCAAATCCAATATGATAATTTTATTGAATACACTTATAAATATTAAAGGCAAATTTACTATTCTCAAATTTAAATTTCTTCAAAATAATAATATTAAGTCGGGTACAACTTCTTATTCATCAAATCTTGAAATCTGTAAAATCCCTGGATCGGTATTTTATTTTTATATATCAGCAAATTTTTATCTTAAATAATTCCCCAAGACTACGAACAAAGTAACATCAAATCAAGGTTATTTTATCTAATAGTTTAGATAAGAAAATGAGTTTAAAAATTAATATTATTAAAGATGTTAACTAAACTGAATAATTTTCTATAGAATTTAGGGGTCAAAATAGTAATTTATAGGTTCATTGGTAGGCCTACTAAATATAATTTTTTAACTTCCATAATTGTGCTTTGTTCCTTAGATGGCAAAAAGTTTAATTTGATCTTTTTTGGCAAGAGTTTTACCTTATAAATATGTATTGTAATGTACTGTAATTACTTATTTAAGTAAAATAAAAATTATATTTTTAACAAAAAATCTATACTCGTAGATTTTGTCGAAGCCATTTAATAATCTATTAGAACCATGTCGCGCAATAAATTATACTGCCCTTTGTCAATAAAATATCGCACATTCCAGGACGGTATGTATGGTCTCGAATATAAACACTTGAGCTATAGTTACAAAAAGTGAAAATACTTCAAATTATAAATATAGTTATTATTTTTAAGAACTTCAATCTTTTATTCTATGAACTAAGCGTAAAATCTTTATGTTACAATTCGGTTTTACGTGAACAAATTTATAGCATAAATTATTACTGTCTGATATTTTTTAGTCAAAGTGTATACTTATTTCATAAAGTTGGCAGCATTAGCGTAATATAATGTGTATGCACTTAATTTCTAGCCTGTATGCTGTTTAAGAGCTAGAAACGAATCTAAAACATGAAAGGAAGACGGGAGAAATGAAATTTTACTTACGTTTCTAGTATAGGTTCTTTAGATAATGTTTTATTTAATTTTTAGCACCGCATATTACTACCTATTTGGATTATATGCTTATGTACTAATTACGCTAGTTTCTTTTTTAGGTATTAGGAGGGCTATATTTATAGGAAATTTATCCGATTTTGCGTGGAGTAATGGTGGAAAACCATTTTGTAAAACCACCCTCAGTACATTCGACCGATATTTGAACCTCGATCTCCCCATCATCGGCAGACTAGTCTACTGCGAGAGTATCACCTTAGATCATGCAGCCACAAAGCGGGTTTTTGTTCATGTTATTAGCTTGTGCTTTCCGTAGAACTTGATTTACACGTTCGCCAAAAATATGGAGCATAATCTGCTTGAGTTTCACAATTTATACAGTTGCAGAAATGTATGTTGACCCATAACTTTTTACGTAACCAACCAAAAATAGCTGATTACCTAAATGTTTAGTTTTCTAGTGGTTAGGAATAGATTTTTTATAGGATTAATATCAAAATGTATGTTTTCAAATTATTGTTTTGTGTCGTGAAAAAAATTAAAGAGGGAAAGAATGACACACACACACACCTCCCATTTAACGAATTATTACCAATTAATTCAAAACAGTAGATACAACTGTACGCTTGTATCTTGCTTTGTAAGCTCATGTGCACTGATTTGATGAGTGTATTGGTTTTGAAATTTGATTTAGTCTTACAAGTTGATGTTGTCACACAGAAAAAAGAAAGCTGAAATTATTTCAAAACGAGCCGAGCGGGCAACGCCAATGAGATTGAATCCTTGTGATTGGCTTAGAGCTCGCCATGTGATTAAGTTTCCTCTCTGATCTTGTTTTGAATCTAAGATAATACATTATAGAAGGAGATTATAATTAAAGTATCTTCTGATAAGGTGCTAATTGCCTTGTAACCCGCTTTGGTGGACGCACGGTCTGAGGCGCAATTCTCGCAGTAGACCAGAACACCGATGATGGAGAGATCGAGGTTCGACTCTCAGTCTGGTGTACTGAGGTTTTTTTCCTAAATGTTTTTCCACTCTCTCTCTCTGTGAAAATGCGGGTACACTTCCTCAAAATATAAACCTTCCTAATCCCTAAAACCAATAACGTAATTAGTACAATAGCGTGTAATCTGAACGGGCAATAAAACGCGATGCTAAAAAACTACATTGTACTTACAAACTGGATGCCGGGTGACTCGCAGTTGAAGGAATGGGCACACTTGCAGCGGTCATACTCGTGGTACTGTCTGTCCCCGTTTAGAGAAGGCAATGGTCCAGTCAACACACCAGGGCCTGGTCTGTTGTTGTTGTTGTTATTGTTATAGTTGTTATTTATTGGGGGCCGATACTGCTGGTAATCTGGTGGAGGCAGAGGGGGCTGGGGAAACGGTCTGTTAGGTCGTAGAGGAGGTCGAAATTGGTTGTTATCACCCTCGTTTTCATAGATTGGTGCTGGAGGTCTGAAAATTGTCACCATGTTAGTGGGTAAATCACTTCTTTTTCTATAATTATCATAATTATTAATTAAACCATTTTATCACAATAGTAGTAACTACTTTAATTCTAGCACTACCACATTAATTTTTAAATTACCCACTTCGGTAGCTGCGTGGTCTAATGCGCTACTCTTACAGTAGACTTTACTACCGATGACGGAGAAATCGAGGTTCAAATCTCGATATCGGATGTACCGAGAATTTTTTTCAAAATGGTGTTCCACACTCCCTCCACACAAATGTGAGTACATTTCCTCTAAATAACCCTTATAATCCCCAAACCATTAGCGTATAACGCTAACGGGTAGTAAAAAGTCGGGCTAAAAATAATTATGTTATTATAAATCTATCATAAATTGCTAGGAGTCAGTGGCTAGTAGCCCAAAAAAGTATGATAAACTACACAAATATTTTATCGATACATGTAATATTAATGTTTCCAGAACAACTTTTCACTACTGGCAAATGGGTGACCTGGCAGTCTAGGGGTAAAGTGCTGGACTTCTGTTCTAGGAGTCCGGGGTTCAATCCTTGGTCCCGGCACAGATTTATCTGATTAACAAACCCTTCCTTCCTGACTGACAATAGGTATATTAATCACAACCTGTGAATGTGGGGAATGCCAGGCCTCCACCGTGGTTCGGATTCCACGTTAAACTGTAGGTCCTCCATTTCATACTTACAATAATCCTACCATTACACATTAGCGTAAGTGCGTGTAGCTCGAACGGTTAGTAAGACGTGGTGCTAATAATAATATAAGCTACTGGCAAATGATCTAATATAGGGCCTATATTAAAAAACATATTTGGCCAGAAATCCACAAGTTTTAGCTTATTGTGAGATTATAGCCCATACTATATTAGAACTTGATTCAATTGTAAAATCACCAAATATTAAGTTATAGGCCCATTTGTACTCAAGCCATATAGTGTTTGAACAAGGAATTGAGGTACATAGATGTCGCAGTTCAACTATTTCAACATAGTGTTGTACTGATTATTATAGCTCTTAATCATTTCCTTTTTGATCTATAGAATTTTTTTTTTACATCCTTTATTTTCCCTGTTTGCAATGTTTCATCTTTCTAGGCTTATTAATTTTGTAGTCACCATACAAATGGTTGCACACTAAGGTCCACACACACACCGGATCCATGGTGCTGCGCACCGCAACACCGTGTACCTCTCCCAATGCATGCACTTGTGAAACCCTATGTAGTTATCTTAGTCAAGAATAATTAAAACAATTATTTTAGATATTATTACACCTTAATTATTTGAAGAAGTTAAGGAAAAAGATAAACATCCCCGAGAACGTCGATGTTTCTTAATATTATTTAAGATTAGATAAACGTAAAGTGGATTTGCAATTTTGAAAGAGTAGATATAATTCAGAAACTAAAAATGGACTCCTATTGCAGTGCACGGCCACACGTTTTATTCTTTATATATGTGTACATATATACGTATATATGTATATATAAGTGTATATATACATACACACACACACACCCATATATATATCCAAATGTCTTAACTCCCACCAGAGCGTCGACCTCATCGCCTCAAGACCCGATGTTTGTGGGTTCAAACACAGTTCGTGTCGACGGATTTTTCTTGGGTGGTAAAAATCTGTAGCACAACTTCCTTCGGAGGGGAAGTGAAGTCATTAGTCCCATGTCGATTCTGGTATGTAAAAGAACCCTTGAAGGTATGTGAACATATCTTTCCCGGTAAAATGGGTAGGTCCTGCCACTCTCGCCCAGAGAAATTCTCATGTGCTGGTATAATCATCAGGTTCAGAAAGTGAACGTTTAATGCCTCAAATGTTTTTTAAAAACCCACCAGATCATCGCTTTCCCGTGAAAGTCCACCTTTAAACCGGTTCGTTCATCACTACTCGTTCAAAATATACGCATAGTTTCTTTTCATCGAATATATTAAACCATTATTTAATACAACGATACCTTCTTCGGTGACCGCTTGGTAAAAGGCGTCACTCTCAAAATAGGCTAGACTGCATACAATAGAGAAATAGGGGTTTGAATCCTGGTCGGTTCTACGAAGAGTGGTTTTTTTTAAAATGGTATCCCACTCTCTTTTGCACGCCAATGTGGGTTTATTACCTCTAAAATGCTTTCTTCCTCATCCCTACTCCATTATAATAATTAGTACATATTCGTATAACCTAAAAAGATAGTAAGACATGGTTCAACGACAGTCTTAAGGTTATTATAAAAACAATTACTTCATTCAATGAATGTATTGAAAGAAGGAATTACTGGAGTGTCAGATACTACAAGGAACGAACCAGGCTGAATATATTCTATCTGCTGGCAGTGCAGTGCAGTGCATTTTTTTTCTCCGCCATCCCCTCCCCCTCTGCCGAATCCTTGCCAACGTTCTGTGCAGAAGCGCTGCACTGAGAGTCAACCTAGACGTTAGTCTCACAATACATTAAGATTTTCAGGAACGAGTCTTACTACCCGTTCGGGCTATACACCTAGGTAATAATTTCTCTAATGTGTTAGGGAGGAGGAAGATTAAATTATTTTGAAGTTTACCGGCATTTGCGTGGAGGGGGAGTGAGAAACCATTTAGGAAATACCATCCCCGGTAGAAACGACTGGGATCGAAACTATATCTCCCCATCATCGGCAGTCCAGTATATTGCGAGAATGATGCTATAGAACATGTTGTCACCGAAGCGGGTTGTAATACAGTACATATAAAAATAAAAATGAACGCTCGATGTGCACGTCCAGTAGTTTACCTAAGTAGTTAAATCACGTTTCATATTTTTATGTTCCTAGTGACCTCCCCAGTGAACACGCTATTTAAGACGTCAGGACCACAATATGTCTAAAAGAAAAAAACAACAACTAAGGTTAATACAGAATGTCCCACGGAAAAGTATCCCGCCTCCTATATCCAGAAGGCGCCTCACTCTGAATTGGAGGAGGTCAATCCCCTTCCACCCATATAATATGGGTGGAAGGGGATTGACCTCCTCCAATTCAGAGTGAGGCGCCTTCTGGATATAGGAGGCGGGATACTTTTCCGTGGGACATCCTGTATAAGTACGTAGGCTTAAGCCAAGTTTCAGAGTTTTATGTTTTCCTAATATGTGATCACGTGGCCTAAGGCGTCAGCCTCGCAATATATGTAAAAGTAAAACCAAATACGCTTGAGTTATTAATTAAAAAAATAAGCCTAATTAGAAAATGAAGAGGTTTCCCTTTAAAAACTTTCTTTCAGCTTTCAATGTTTAGCGGTTTGTGATTCCAAATTGGTGGTCAAGCAGGTGAAGGCATTAGGCTTGCAAAAGTATATGTTAAAAAACGCTCACTGTTTATAATATTAGGTTTCCTACAATAAGTATAAACATTACAGATGTCTAGTTTTTTAGGTTTGGATTATGCCGCATCGACGGTCAAGTGGTCTAAGGCGTTTGGATTTAAATAAAGGTAAAAATATAAAAACTACGTTGAGATGAACACTCACATTTTATCCTAGGTACTACATACCCTTAAACTCACATACACACATTTTATATCCATGCAATTACAAAATAATGCACCAATACAATTCAACATCTCTTTTATGACGTACCTTATTCATATAGCCATTATTTCTCAAAGTATGTTTACAATAATTGTTATTATGTGGACATGTATAAAGCTATAAAATCCACATTTTATTCACACACAAACAAATTTAATGTACGAGAGAAACAACGAGTAAAATAAAAGATTCTCACAAATAAAATAAATAATAATTTAATAATTTAATGTTTAAAAAGTGCCTAGAAATAAAAAAAAACTGGGATGGTGAATAACTATAGTTGCTTAAATAAAATTTCATATAAAATAATGTATTACCCGTAACAATACTAATGGAAATCATTAGCTAAGATACGTCATCTTAAGGTGGGGATGTAAAGAGCTTGAGAAAATGACAGTTTTTTTTTGTAGTTTTTATAGAAAAACATTTTTTTTGGCAAAAATAATTAAAAGAATGCTTCAGTGCAAATATAGAGTTTAATTTTCTACATATGCTGTTATCAACATTTATGGAATATCTGTCACTAGCATATTAATATTAGATGACAAACTTTTAAAAGAAGAAGAAAAGTTATCATTAAATTCAAAGACAGATTATTCAACAAATGTTGATATAACCACGAGAAGAAAATTAAACTCTGTTTCTACTGAAGTAATATTTGATTTATTAAAAATTGTTGATATAAAAAGAACCCACCTCGGTGGCTAAAGCGCTAGTTTAGTCTTGAGCTAGACTGCCGAGGACGGGGAGATCGAGGTTCGAATCTCACTCGGGTGAACTGGGAGTTATATTTCCTAAATGGCTTTGTCACTCTACCTCCACACAAATGCGGGTTCAATTCCTCTATATAACACTTTCCCAATTCATGACCCATTAGCATAATTAGCACTTAAGTGTATAAACCAAACGGGTAGTAAGACATGGTGCTAAATTAAAAAAAACTTGCAAAAAAACACATTTTATCGCGTTCCTTACATTCCCACCTTAAGTGAGCTCCTCGTACCTGTAGTTATTGTTGAGCCTGGTGTAGTCGTTCTTAGGTCTATAAGAGGGATGGCTGTTGCCCTCCTCGGTATCATACGAGATCCCATCAATGCTGCGACCGTTTGATGACCACACCCACTTATTGGGACTATTCTCAGTGTGACTGTACGGCAGTAAGCAACCCAGTATTAACAGGAGAGAACCCACGATGCGGTTCCTGCTCTTACCTAAGTGAAAAAATGGATTGGTGAGTCAACATGGGCCATTTTTCCTAATTATATATATTTTTAAATATAATTGAGAATAAACTATTTGAAATGGATTTGAATTTACAAAAAATAACATCAGTTTGGTTGAATACCTATGTTAGTTTATTATGTCTATCGAATGATAAGACAAGTATAATAGGTGATATATTTATTTACGTATATGATAAACAAATCTAGTAGAATTTAATTGACTTAGTTATCTAAACTTTGACATATCTTTTATTTTTATATTAAATTATTCGATGCAAGTTGTTTGTTTTGAGGAATGACACCTATACTAGGAGACTTGCTTATCAATTTTACTAAGAATAGATTAACATGGATATTAAGAATAGAGTTCATATGTATAAATTATGCCCTACTAAATTTTAAGCCAGATTAAGTTTAATTTTTCTTCTATATCTTTTAGCAAACACCTTTTTTATAATCTAAAAATAATTAATTACAACAAATTACTAATATTGTAGAATGTCCAAATGATTAATATTTATATATTTGATTAATGTTACTTGACGGTTTACAATAATTTTAGATAGCCTAAAATGTCTTAAATTATTCTCTAAATATGTATTTTCTTATATCCTCGGCCTCAAAAAAGTGGTCTGGAAGAAATATTTAAAAATACGCCGAAGGTTTCCTAGTGTGTTTTTCATGTTTGGTTGAGGTCACCACTGAGTTCCAAATCTATAAGAGACACACGCACTCACACAAATACAAAAGCATAGACGTACAAACACGGCCACCACAATATTTTTTCTGTGTTACATAAGAAAGGGCTAAAAACAACCATATGCTAGAAAAGTATATTTTTGTGAAATGGTGTTACATTTGTGTTTCAGAGAGATATGTTTAGTTAGCCTAATTCGTGTTGAAACACCAGTTAATTCCAATATTTATAAATAGTTTTGTGAATATTTACGCTAATAAAGTTCACCAAGTTGTGTGTTAGCTATATTATAAAGGATTTGGAGGGCAATGTTATTGGAATAAAGATAATTTTTCCTATAGTTATGCCTGGCAAAGGAAGCCTTAAGAAATATAATTTTGAGACTAGTGCGAAATAAAATTTATTGTAATGTTTATAAAGATGATTTTGTAGAAACGTTTTGGAATATGTGTATTGAAAAATACATTAACTTACGGTATCTTATATTATCAATTAAAAATATTCTCTAAGTAATGCAACAACTCTAATGCTCATTATATTGTTTGATTAAACTATATTTAACTTAAGACCGGTTGGCACAAGCCTAAGCTTTATTTAGTATTACTGTAGCTTTATTTGAAAAATTAATTAGATACAGGTTCATATTGATTGCACTGGCACCATACAAACCGGTCGATAAACTGTAAATAATATTTGGAAGGTTATGTTGGACAAGAGGTCTAAACGACTTGGACCAACTGGTCAACAATTTCAGGGTTGTTAGGACAGAGTGATCGACTAGTCGACCAATTGTAAACAAATAGGCCTATTTGGAAGGAAAATCGGGCCAAGGAGATTATACACCCCCCCCCCACACACACACACACCCACACACACACACACACACACACACTCGTGCATAGGAGTATAAAGGGATGATCATCCAACTGGCCGACACCGAACAACTGGTAGATAAACTTTGAGACGGATCCAGTTAAGAGTGGATCAAGTGATCGACAAGTTAATTCATTGCGAACAAAGTGCTCTACAACGAAGTCTTAGACGGAAAAGAACATGTATTATCTATTATTTATATATATTTTTTATAATATAATGTAAAAATCTACTAAATATGTTGGTGGTCGCGTTTACATTTACGCTAAATTATAGCTGCCTCAATCTTACATATATGCGTAAAGCTAAAACAGGCTGTGAGAAGTGAAGGAAAAAATTACTAATTCAATGTATTGAAATAATTATTAGCAACGGATGACAGTTGTTCACAGGAATGTGATTAAATTTATATTTGAATGTTCACATGAATGTATCTTAATTTACTGTTGAAATATAATACAGTAGAATCGCGTTTATCTGACGCTCGTCAGTTCTACACCCCTTGTAATCTGATGCTCTGACGATGAATTATTATTTGAGTAGCTTACTGTATTTTTAAAATCGTTATGAAGACTTTTAGTGCACTGGACTTATTATTTGATGATTATGCATTTTCCAAATTAAATCTCTTGATTTAAACAGTTAAAATGTACTCTGATGTACTAATTTTAAATACGTAGTTGACCTTCACTTATTAAACAGCCATTAATTATGTGTATTTTGGACAGTCCGGAATTTTCGCTAGTCCCACAGATCCTCGGTCCTATAAATGTCGAATTAACGCGAATCTGCTATAAATTGAATCAAACACGGGACATTAGCCTAGCGAGCTCTTTTTCGCAATGTATTACCTTATTGGTCACTTGGACCATCCTTAAATGGATCCATCTCAACGTTTGTCGACCAGTTGGCTATCTATCACTTTGTGCTCATTTGCATGAGTATTGGTTCATGTCATGTCAGCCACTTGACTGACCCAACTAGCCTTTATATATATATATTGCATTTTGTAGCCCAGTTTTATGTTTATTATTTGGGTCCTACTCATGTCAGCCACTTGGCCAAAATTGCTACTGCACGCCGAGCACCTGTCTGTCAATTACTTTGTCCTCTGATGTCGATCAGTTTGCACCATTCCGTTTGCACGAATGGTATTTGACTCAGAACAGAGAGCTTATAAATCCTAGGACCGCTGGCCTTAATGGTAAAACAGATGTTTCTACACATTGTGATTTTATCCTTCTCTTTCAAGGCAAATTTTTATCTATTTTTTATGCTCTCATCATTTTAACTTTACATTTTTCTTATTATTAAATAAACAATAACCTTTATAGTTAGTGTACGAATAAAAAGAATCAATAATTGTTGGTAAAACCATCAATGATATTCATAATATGTATACAGAAAAGATGTAAAAGTAAAAGATTTTAAAATAAGAACTGAAACGATAGGTTTTTTACTAATAAAACACAGTAGATGTATACATGTCTGAATGTTTCTATTTTTATTACAATAAAAGGGTGACCTGGTGGTCTAGGGGTAAGGTGTCAGACTTCTGTGCTGGCGGCCGGGGTTCAATCCTCGGTCCCGGCATAGATTTATCTGATTACCAAACCCTTCCTTCACCTCTGACAAGACATCTTGTGAATGTGGGGAATGCCTGGCCTCCACCGTGGTTCGGATTCCACGTTAAACTGTAGGTCCTCCATTTCATCTAACAATCACCCTACCATTACACATTAGCGTAAGTGCGTATGAGCCGAACGGGTAGTAAGACGCGGTGCTAATAATAATAATAATAACAATAATAATATTACAATAAAATAATCAGCAATAATAGACTCATTCCTCTATCAATATCCATCCAAATGAGCCACAACGCTGTCACATATCTCATGAATAACTAGTTCTTGTCATTTCATCTTATGACTAAATATTCCTATAACAATATACTTTACAAGCAACTACAAGTAGGCCCTAACAATCTCATAGCATATCTTACAAGGTATTCCTCTAGAAATATATCTCACAATCAACTACAAGAAGAAATGTCATATCACCTCATGACTAAATAGTACTATAGAAATATATATCAAAAGCAGCTGCACGTAACAATATTATACCATCTGTGACTAAATATTCCTCTAGCAATATACCTCACAAGCAGCTACAAATAATACTGTCATATATTTTCATGACTAAATCTTTATCTAAAGCCGGCTCCACACATGCAAATGTTTGTGTGAAAAAATTTGTCACTACTCTGCCCACACATAGTCACATACTACAATCGTGATCAGTGGACGGACATTCTGGCATACAATGGGAAAGGCAAATGATTGTGTACATAATTTTTAGTTCCGACAAAAATAAGTGACGACGAGATTGTACAATGGTAAACCATTGCAAGATAGCTTTCAATTAACTTGTAAGTAAATCATTTGGGTTCAAAGACTTCATCTGCACCCACTCCTGATTTCATATTTTTATTTTTATTTTTTAAAAGAATTCGAAAGATGAGATCAGTGAATCTTTCTTCTTATTAAATTATGCAATGGTGCAGTCTGCATTCTATTTATTATTCGATATTTGTCGACGAGTCTGCTACTGCATTACTGTTTTTGTGGTTCTCGTACTTTGGATCCCATTTACAAGATTCCACTTGAAAACATTCTAAAAACTTGAACACAAAACCATCACAAAAGCTTTACTAAACACTGCCAAAAATAAACAAATGTGAGATCTGCCAAGGGAAACAAACACTATACGCTTGCACAAGCATGCATTTTGGCAATTATTTGTCCTCTTTGATGTGTGCTATTTTACCGACTCAAGGTGGAACAATGTTCGTATCCGCTATGCACGCCAAGTATTCGTATACGAATGCGAACATTGTATCCACACTTGTGTGTTAGACAGCGAACACCGAATGATCATGGATGAATAACTCATGTGTGGGGCCGGCTTAACAATACACTCACAAGCTTCTACAAGTAGGCTAATTTTTTCTCACTGCGTCTTATTAAATTTCCAAGTTACACGCACACATGATAATTAATATAGATGGGGAAGGAAGCATTTTAGAGGTAACCCAGCCGAATTTGCGTGGAAGGAGAGGGAAAGCCATTTAGGAAAAAACAACCTTAGTAGACCCTATCGGTATTTGAACTCCGATCTCCCCGTCTTCAGCTGGCCAGTCTATATCGGGAGCGATGCCTTATACCGTTTGGCCACTGAAGCGGGTTGTTACAAGAGCAATGTTACATCACATCTTGATGAAATATTCCTTTAGCGATATCAAACACAATAATCTACAAATAAGTAACACTGTCAAACCATCTCCTGGCTAAGCATTACTATGACAATATTAAACTCAAGAAACTACAAGTAACAATGTTATAAAATTCTCTGACTAAATATTTGTATAACAACAGAGACGTAATTAAGGCAATGCAAGCGATGCAGCTGCATTCGGGCCCTTAGCCTAAAGGGGTTCTGGCCCTTTACGGTTGCCAATATACCACGAAGAGGCAAGAAGCAATAACCGCCCCGATAAAATCTACAAAGTATTGATATGCTTTTGTGCTATGTATTTGTGACTTGTTACTATTTCTCAACCCAACAGTATTGCTGAACTTGTCTGATAAAGAAATAAAGAAAAATTGCCTCAAACTACGATGGCAGTATTTTAATGACGTGTTAGAAAATCTCTCCCTCCAGTTGTTGCTGTTTATCAAATCTTTAAAGCCTGAAATTGAAAAAATCACACAATGCCACAGCTCGCCGAACTTGCTTTAGTCAAGTTTTCAGACATGAGTTCCAGTTATCCTCATCTTTGCTCACTTAAAAAAAAACTTTTTTGAGAAGTCTTATTTCGGTAGCAACAGCAGAAAATACATTTTATAAGTTGAAGATCATCAAGAATTACCTACGAAACAACATAGGACAAGATCACATGTCACAGCTAGCCCCCCTCAACATAGAAGCAGAGACGGCAGGGAAAATGGACGTCTCAGCCCTGATTGATGATGTTGCTTCTATCAAGTCACGGAAAAAGAAATTTTAAACGTGTAAGATTATGTAAATATAAGTATTTTCAGAAATATTTGTGTCATTTTCAGTATTATATTTAATTTGACCTGAGAAGGGGGCAGGTTAGGCGGTTCTGATGTAAATGTTCACATCCGGGTCTTTGGTTTGTAGTTACGCCACTGTCTAACAATATCTAATGCAAGTAGTTACAAGTAGGACTATCGTATCATTTTCCTTTAGCAATAGCAACCACAAACAGATACAAATAAACCTATTATAAAATTTCCTGACTAAATATTCGTTAAACAATAACTAACACTAATATTTACTAGTACCACTGACACACCATCTCCTGACTAAATGTTACTTTAGAAATATCAAACACAAGCAACTACAAGTAACACTGTCATGCCAAAAAGTTCCTTTATATATATATCCCTAACAAGCAGGGTATTTATAATAAATGCACCAGCATTAGAGTAGAGAGAGAGAGTGGCAAACTATTTAAATAAAGGTAACATTAATACACCCAGCCAGGATTCAAACCTAGACTTCCTTGTAACCGGTGAAACATACTAGATAGAATTGTATTTTTTATCTGAATGCATGCCAAATTGTGTTGTTGTACATTACTAAACTATGGATTATGTTGTATTACTATAAATTATAAAATCATTTATCATCCTCTTAAATTATGTGTCCATACGATGTCTAGTTTAAAACTTTATTTACATACCCGGTCACAAAAAGGCCATTATTTCAGTTTAAATCTCACTGTAACGCGACCACATTTCGTGGTGGTTACTGGTCACATTTCTTAACAAATTATTTATCAACATAATATGTTTTGTCAAACCATACTGTTAGATAATTTTAGAAGGCTTGCAATAAATAAATAAATAAACACAGTATTAATATACCTAAGAAAATACAAAGTAAAGTAATTAATTTTAGGGTTTTAAAACAAAGCTCCACCCGCTTCGGTGGCCGCATTCTAAGGTGTTACTTTTGCAATAGACTGGACAGCCAATAACGGAGAGATAGGGGTTTGAATCCCAGCTAGGTGTACAGTGGGTGTTTTTTGATAAATAGTTTTTCCCCTATCCATCCACAACAATGTGAGTACACTTTATATAAATTTAATTTTCCATATTATTTCGTACATTGGCGTAGGCTTACAACCCGAACATATAGTAGGATGTAGTGCAAAAAAAAAGCTTTAACATAGATACAATAATATTATCATAAAAATGGATTTTTATATGACGATTATATTTATACAACTAAACTTAACGCTCAAAATGAAATATTAAAGAAAACAATGTCTAAGGTCACATGAAACAATACATTATTTAGCTATGAAACTTTTAAATGTTATTGGCAAGAACCATCCAAAATATAAAATAATTTATCCATCCGTTTGCACTTCAATATGCCTCTTAGCTTGGTTGAAAGGTTTGGCAAAGGAATTATTCCTGCCTTTGCTAATGATTTTATATTCTTTCAGAGTCCTCATCTCTTTTCCCACCGCGGTCATTCAAAGCACAACGAGCAGTCACTACCTGTATTTGATTCTCAACGGTACGGACAGGTCTATTTATATTTATTTGTGGTTCTTGGTCTTTTTTTTACTTTATATACGGTATTTATTAATTAATTAGAAACATTAAACTGACCAGTATTATTTTTCGTCATGACTAGTTTTAAGTTTTAACTCAATAAATAAAGTAGTTTTATAGTACGAGCTTTGCTTGTAAATGATTGAAAAAATCTGCTACATGTTGATTTCATAATTTATAAATAAAAATTAATATGCATTAAGCTATAGCATAAAACGTGCCTAAAATATTTTTACGGCGTTATGCTATACTATCTGCACAACCAGTAAAAAAAATTAAGGCTTTTGCCTAAACTAATAAATCTTGGACAGAGAGCGACTACTATAAGTTTAATCACGTATTATAATTTGCTAAACAGAAAATATGTTAAAAATTTGCTCTATTGTTGCTTATTTAGTGTTTTTTTAATTCATTAGGAATGTTCACTGTCATAAAAATATATATTAAAAAAAAATTCTCACTCTTGTACTCTTTTACCAATTAGATAACGTCCCATTAATTAATTAACTAATTTAATATCTATCAACTCTTCCCCTATTTTTTGTGAAATTTTCGCAGTCAAACTTATAACAAAACAAAGCTAAGATAATATATTTCACTTGTAAAGAAGATGAGATATGATTGTTTTGTTTTGTTATCTTTCTAAAACACCAATATAGTAGTTTAGAATGAATGAAAAGTAGATATTCTTTATTTTTGACAAAAATTGATTTAACCTGTGGGTCTAGCTTGATGTCATCGCCCCCAACCATCTAGTAGCCTGGCTCAACCATTCACCCAATGTAAATATATTATTTGAGATTTTATCAAAATAGGAAAAATGAAATTTATGTGTAATTTTGCGAGAAAACACTTGTTGGATTATCTATGGAAAATTTGTATCACATTTATAATCTTTATATAGAATTTAGTTTGAGCTATATAGTATTTTTTTAAGTCAAAAATATAAAAATAAAATGTAATTAGGGATATCAAGTTAAATTGACTATAAAACCAAAAAAACTGGGCAATTTCACGATCCACGCTTTATAGATTAAACTTGAAACTGACTTTTATAAATTCTTATCCATTTTATTGATTTAAATGTTTTAAAATTTCCTGAGCCATTTTTATCAACTATACACTATTCATATTACTCCTAACAAGAGTTTTACTTTACATCCATTACTCTTTTCAGCTTGTGGCCTGGGTCAGATTTTTATTCAAACCATATATTTTACACTACCGGCTTTCTAGGCCTGTAGTAGCTTCATATGTCTTATTTTATAGGTAACTTAGGACTAGGGCAGCACAACATCCAGTCCCCGGCCGTTAATTCATCACTGTGAAAGGGTAACCCCACACTTCACTAATGATACTTTATCCGCCATGCCAGGAATCGAACCCGGGATCCTCATCTCAGTAGACAGACACGTTACCGACTGAGCTAAGGTGTCGTATTCCTGAACACAGATGATTGTTTATAAAAATATGGTTTTGAATGAATTAGAAGTTTGTTTCCAGTTTTATCTACTGAAAAACTGTAATTAATTTTATTTTGTAATGTGTTTTACGTGTTATCCTTTAACATATTTAAAAGTACATATTTAATGTTTAATTTCATTTTATTATGTCTAAATTCATAGTGGCGATTGTAACTCAGGCGAAACATCGTCCATCACGTTTACACTAAATATGTATGAAAAATTGACACCAAAATATTAATCAGAACCAAATATCATAAAACCAATAATATGTCCGTGCTTCTAGAAAAGGTGGATGAGTATATTTGACAATGATTTGGAAATAAAAAAATATAGGAAAAATATGAAAGGTATTTACAGTATAAATGTGGTGACCTGGTAGTCTAGGGGTAAGGTGTTGGACTTCTGTGCTGGGGGTCCGGGGTTTAATCCTCGGTCCCGGCACAGATTAATCTGATTACCAAACCCTTCCTTCACCTCTGACAAGACGTGTATTAATCACAACTTGTGAATGTGTGGAATGCCAGGCTTCCATCGTGGTTCGGATCCCACGTTAAACTGTAGGTCCTCCAGTTCATCTCACAATCACCCCACCATTACACATTAGCGTAAGTGCGTATAACCCGAACGGGTAGTAAGACGCGGTGTTAATATAATAATAATAATAATACAGTATAAATATTCATTTTGAAGGTTAATGGATTTTGACCAAATATGATACTCAAATGTTTACTATACCTAATTTTCTGAAATTAATTACTTCGAACCTAAATTCTCTTTACCAAAATCAATCAAACCAAGTTGTTAATATTTGATCGATGATTGATATGTATTAAGATCTTATACTTTCTAGACAATATTTCAAATAGTAGAAGGTAACATGCATAATTCAAATTTTAAATGAATGTATATTCATCTTTTTAAGAAACCAGCATCGTTGGGCACGTGAAGTAAAGGTCGAGTTCGTCTATTCAGGTTTTATTATGTCGGGGATATTGGGCTTCGAAACCCGCCCGTGTGTTCTGAGTGTATTTATTCCTAATATTTTCCCATTTTTTTTATCCCCACCAATGAAGGGCATACTTACTCTAGATTCTACTTGACCAGTTCCTTTTCTATTAGTGTATTTAAATGCTGTCGGCTAATAGGAAGTGGAGCAAACAAAAAAAACCTCAACTAGGAACAACCATATTTGAAGTGTATCGTAAGGAAAATGCGATATCTTTCTCACACATAAGGAGGCCGTAATATCTCCCAATGTTTGTCAACCCTTAAACAGCCCATTACATGATATTATTGTGCCCGCGTGTGGATGGGTCCAGAAAGTATTTCACAGGCCAAGAGCAACACAGTAGGCCGCTCTGGACTAGACTTGTGTCTATGCTCTCAACTATTAATAGCTAGCTCGCATCTTCAATCCACTGGCACCTCACACCTCACAACACTTGGTTGTTGCTCATCACCACGTTTGTTTATATTTGAGTGTAATTTGGTCCTTGGATATAGGAACTAGTGCAAAGCCAACGAATTGAACGTTCACAAAACTAATATTTGATTTTTGGGGTTTTTCACAAGGTCATATTTAAAAATACAAAGTATTTATGAATAACATGTATGCTACACCAATAAGAACTATAATCATAGTTTGAGTTTCAGCGTAATGTAATACACTACTAGTATTTTAATATACCCTATTTGACCTAATAGTAGCTGAGGACGTGAGAGCAGCCGAGGAGTCTAATTGTGCTGGGGTGGAAAATATGGTTGCTGATAGTAGCCGGGGCTACTATTAGGATCATCATCATAATGTACAATTGCCATCCACTGGCCAGTTCTGTTTGGAACATAAGCCTCTCCAAGGCATCTTTTATCCCCACCACAGCTACTCCTCCACCATGACCCAGTCTTCTCCTCTCTCCTCCACACTTCTCTGAACTCCCTTCAGCACTTGTCCTTTGGTCTTCCTCTTGGCCTCTTGCCCCCCACTTCAATATCCAACTTATTCTTTGGTATCTTCTCCTCTATTCTCCTCACATCACCGTACCATCTTATTTGTGGACTCTCTATCTTGTTCCTGGCAGGTTCAAAGCGGCCCGGGATTACAAATATGAGGGCATTAACATACACTCAAAAATACCACTGAAAATACGTTTCGGTGAAACGCTCAATTGGTGAGATGAAGTATTTTTTTAAAATTATTATTATCAAATTTAATCCTGAGGCCATTTCAACTACATTTTCGATGATTACGTCGCTATTCAGTCCACTTAAAACATCGGCTTCTACTTTCATCTGTTATGAGAAAAAATGCTTCTGAATGATTAAATGATAAAGGGTAGTTTGTTTAAGAAATATCCAAGTTTTTAAATAATTATTCTTTTTCAGCTTGGTGTAGATTACAAAGCTAGTTACAGTCAATATTCACTTAACAAAGGATTTTATATGTGGCTTAATATATTGTTTAGAAACAAGAAGAAAAAAAAAAGGCATGGTGTTACATTTAACGCCATCGTATATCTTCACAAATGTTATATTATAGGCCCCCTGAGACGAACTTACTAGAAATGTTTATTTAAAATTAATAAGAATAATCATCTAGAATTGTATTGATGGATTTGTCTTAGTTTAAAGTATTTGCGGTGTCCCGTCAGCCCAGTATACTTCTGCTTGTACTGGCTCTGCCTGAACTATTCCTCTCACCTTTTCATTTATCACCGTATCCATTCTTGTCACTCTTATAGTACCTATCAGAAATTTCATTTCACAGGCTTGAATTCTGCTTCCATCCTGCCCCTTCATCACCCACGGTTCTGATACGTATACAATTTTTATTTTTCCAACGTGGTTTACCACCCTCCTCAATACAAATGCAGGTACACTTCCTGTAAATATAGCCTTCTTAAACCCTAATACTCTAAATCGCATAAAATAGTCCCACAATACCCATTTCGAACACAATAGATACATAGATATTTTCAAAACTATTCAAATTTACAAAACTCCGTTTCAGCAACTATTATCCCCAAAACAAAGTAAGCAGTGTTATTTCGGAAATCAACCTTTTTCTAGCTATCCATTTTAAACAAAATCATTAGAGCCCTTTTTAAAATAGTACAAATAAAAAAATAGTTATCAGCAAACCACCCTTAAACAAATCTTTACCCCCCAAACAAGTATAGACCTACAGTTTTATCTTTCCCATAAAACACTTCCAACTGACCCACATGTGACCAAATGATTAAAGACATTTTAAAAATATTTCAAATGGTTAAGAAATTTGTCTTTTGTAAGCTACCCCTAAATGAGTTTTTATTTAATAAAAACCGCTTTACAGTGCAATTTTCATGACAAACACCCCCAAGATACTTATTTTAAACCAAATAGTTAGCCATTTTTAAAATACTTAAGGTTTTTGAGAAATCATTCATCAGTAAACAACCGATAAATGAGTTCTTACTCCAAAAATAAGTATACTGTGTTATTTGAAATTTCAAATACTCCCAAGATACCCATTTGGAACCAAATCATCATAGCCATTCTTAGAATATTTCAAGTTTTTGAAAAATCAGTCTTCAGTAAACTATCCTCAAATGAGTTTTTACCCTCAACAAATTACACAGTGTTATTTGTCATTTCTGACACTCCCAAATTTCCCATTTAGAACCAAATCATCGAAGCCATCTTTAAAATATTTAGAAGTTTTTGAAAAAAATAATTGTCAGTAAACTACCCATAAATGATTTTCTACTCCAAAAATAAGTAGTGTTAATAGTGATAATTGTCAAGTCAATCATTTCCAAGATACCCATTTGGAACAAAACCGTTAAAGCTATTTAAAAAATATTTCCTGTTTTTGAAAAATCAATAGTAGGCAAACTACCCATAATTTAGTTTCCACCCCAAAAACAATTATGCAGGGTTATTTGTTATCTGAAACACTCCAAAGATAACCATTTGTATCAAAATCTTAAGGACAATTTTTTAAATATTTTAGTTTAAAAAAAATCAGTCATCAATAAACTACCCATAAACGAGATTTAACCCCCACCCCCTCCCCCAACCCCCTCCCCCAAAGTAAACATTGCTATTCGTCATGTCAATCACTCCAAAATAACCATTTGGAACCAAATTGTTAGAGCTATCTGTAAAATACTTCAAGTTTTTGAAAAATTAGTAATCAGTAAACTACCTATAAATGAGTTTTAAGCCAAAAAATAATTAAATGTTTTTATTTGTCATACCACATAATATACAGATAGAGCTATTTTCGAATTATTTTGTATTTTCAAAAACTTCCCATCAGTAAACCACCATTCAACGAATTTTGGCCCCAAAACCAACAATGCAGTGCTATTTGTCATGGCAAACAAATCTTAGATATTCATTTTTAACAAAATCGCTAGAGCCATTTTCAAACAATTTGGAATTTAAAAATATCACTCATTAGTTAACTAACCTTAATTAAAGGGATAGGGTGAAAAAAGTTTTCTGGTATAGCCTTATCAAATTTAAATATCAAATTTGAACAAGATCTATCAAACCGTTTGGGGTGCGTGGTCAGCGACATACATTCAGACATACAGACAAGGGGACAGTCAGAATGGTAAGATCTACTTTTTTGGGTTTGGGTTCACATAGAACGTAAAGATTCATCATAATCTCGAGATTTTTTCATGATTATAATACCTTTTCTTGATGTGAGAAAATAAAAGAAATATTTTGATAGCACTTGAGAACACTTTAATAAACAACCATTTAGAATCCCATTAATTATTTACAAAACTTCAAAACTGCACTTTTAGTAATTTATACAGAAATACACTCTGACAATAACTTGATTTGTTTGTTGCATGAGACCACCTCTTTGACTACCTCACTGAATTAGAAGACACATTTTAGATAGATAGGAACATCTTTTCAATTTAAGCAATGTCCAGTTCACTAAGTAGGTTAACAAATTGTACTCGTTTACTAAAACCTTCTCTACTCGCAGTTAACTAATTTAGAGGCTATTCACCGAAAACACTAAATTACGACGTTTAAATGATTGATCATCTAGGATTTATCAATTCGCAATTTATCGAAGCAAATGTTGGTCTCAGGTGTGATAACCACTTTGAAATTTATTTCAAAATTTCCCTTCTGACAAAAAAAAAACAACCCTAAATTCTAACCATCACTTTTTGCCGCCACCTGAATACGAGACTATCACTCACGATTGTCCTCCATTGTGGAGACTTTGAGAAGACGTCTTGTTCTTGGGCCCGAGATAGCACACACTGTACTTAGAGGGCCGTGGCTCAAGCCTCCTATTTATGTTGTGTGCAATGTGAGGTGTGTGCAATAGGGAATTTGATCCCCACTCCTCTTATACTGCTGATCATACGGACTAGGTTGTTCTATGAGTTGGGGGCTGGCTGGCTCTTTGTCTCGCACCAACTGGGAACCATGACCTCAATCCATACAGTTAAATGATTCAACCAAACATCGGTCACAAGTCAGTGCACGTCTTGTAAGGTCAACCAAGGACACAGAAATAACCGGCCAGTTTCATAATAGGCTTCCCTTTTCAATTAAATCTTACCCGTATCGGTAGTAACATAGTCTAAGTTAAGGGTTCCCAAACGTGTACAGGGCACCACCTTTCCCAAAGCCCTCGCTTATCATAAAAACTAACCGCTCCCATGATGTATTAGTCAGCACACCTGGCAATAGACTTAAGGGTCCTGGGTTCGATTCCCGGCTGGTATCTTAGGTATTTTTCCCCATAGGGGAGTGATCCCATTGGTCAGTCGGTTATGGTTGATTAAGATTGAGTTAGGTTAAGACTTACCACAGCTCCACAACTTCATAATCATTATCATCACATCATCTCATCACGAGTACGACGTGTAGACAACCTCCTGTAGTGTACCCTGGGCAACGTTTTGTGCTAACAGAGCAGCTAATAGTCTGCACATAAGTGTGACCGAATCTGGATGTTAAAGTAACTCACGATCATATCTGCCATTTGATAAATAAATAAATAAACCCTAAGAACTCATTTTTCAGAATAAGGTTTGAACGAACTTTTGAAGAGGAAAATAACACAATAAAATTTAATGGCTCATCCAACCAAAATCAAATTAAAACATATTAGTTTTATTTAGCAAAGTGTACTACTACACGTTCAGGTTATACGCTTATATACTGATTACTCTAATGCTTTTAGGGATCAGGAAGGTTATTTTATAGTAAGTGTACCCACATTTGCATGGAGGAAGAGTGGAAAACAATTTTGGAAAACCTCCCTCAGTACACCCGACCGAGATTAGAGCCTTTAACTCCCATCATTGGCAGTATAGCCTACTGTGGGGACTAACGCCTTTGACCATGCGGCCACCAAAGCAGGCTTTAGTTTAATTAATTAAACAGAAATGATTAACTTTGTTCAGTTATACCATCTTTTTAGAGTCTGATAGTCATTTAGCAAGTCGGTTGGATACCACCTTTAGTAGGCTAATTAGGGAACTTCATTGTTACCTGCGTCGGTGATACAATGGTCTAAGGCGTCACTTTTGAAATAGACTGGACTTCCGATGATGGCTTTAAGGGCTTTAATCATGGTTGGGTGTGATGAGGGTGTTTTTTTATTTAATAGTTTTCCAGTCTCTTTCCACAATAATGAGAGTAAAGTTTCTTTAAATTCAACCATTCTCATCCGTAACAGATTAGCATAATTAATTCATATGTGTACAACCTGAATCGGTAGTGGGACGCGACGAAAAACCTAAATTTACTGTTCACTTAATTCTTAATACGATGGATGGGCTTGGTGAAATGAAAACAATTTCCCAATGTCTGGTTTAAAATGCTCCCTATCCTCTAACACCCCCTAGGTAGACCCACTGCCCATCGAGGAGGAGGAGGGAACTACAGCCACACTGGGGACCACTGGAAGCTTTCATTGCTGGTGGTAGGGAGGCGAGTGTTCTAGTCCCCTGTAGGTATTATATTTTGTTTTTGTTTTAAATGGTTTCCTATAAATCCACCATCACCCCTACTTCGTTAGTGTAAATATGCAGATAGCCCGGATGACAGTAAGAACTTACATTATCACTATTGAATATTTGGCAACTATTGTGGCGATGAAAAGGTTTCTGAATCCTAGACTGGTGAACTAAAAGATGTACAGTTGTACACACATGATTTCTTTTTTCTCATACAGTTTGAGAATCGGGGTAAAAACCCCAAGAAAAGTGCCTGCATTTTGCCGTCTGTTAGGAATTTAAAATATTAAGAACCTTTATTCAAATATGTGAACCATCTAAACCAAATCCGTTTTTCTAAATTATATCTTGCATTAAATTTCCAGAGAAAAAAAACCCACTCTACTTGACATTCTTAGCATTGACACGGCTGTCAAAATATCTGATGTAGTTAATCAAGTTGCGGATAGTATGCAATCGTATTGTCATCAAATAGAAATAATTTATATATATACACACAACATTTAATAATACAATATAACACAATGATACAATAATTTAGTTATAATAATTATATATAATAATTTCATTTGGAATAATTTGTTCTAAGTCTAAAATTGGAGGATAAGATTAAAATCAAAACGACAATTTATTTTTTGCCAGAAAAACCGGGAAATATGCTGGAATTTTATAATGGAGTTTGAGGGGCCTACAAGCAGACTGCTGCGTTTGCTGTTGGGACTGAGACGATTTGAAACAACTTATTAAATTGAAAGCGAGTGTATCATTCTTGTTTTGACTTGATTTGTTTCACGACACAACTATATTGATCTTAAAAATTGGTTAATCCATTAAAAAATAAAATATTTTTGAATCCATTAAAAATAAAATATAATTTTGAATCAATTAAAAATAAAATATAATTTTGAATCAATTAAAAATAAAATATTTTTGAATTTTTTAATAGTGTGTATACATGGGAGCATATAATCCGAACAGGTAGTAAGATGTTGCGCTAAAAAAACATTCATGGGTCAATATACATTTCTATTAACGTGGTGTAAATTGTTTCGCCATTTAATCCAATTATGCTTTTTGTATAAGGTTAACGTATACAATTAATAAAACTTTAGTTATTTCTCTGGACTTAAAGTGAAAAGTCTTAAAACTAAACTTAAAGAGATTTACATATTAATAATAAAGGAAGTCGTGTTTACCTCCTTACCATTGCTATTTCCATTTCAAAGCATAGACCTCGCACGCTCTACGAGATTCCCACAGTATTCTTTTTAGAGTAAATACAGGATAGTATTTTTAGATTGGTTCCAAACACGATCTTTTGGTATTTTTCTGTTTGGTAGAGGGAAAACATTTACACTTCTAAACAGAAGGTAATTTCAGTTAGGACTTAAAATAAACTCCTACTAGTCAACAAATACTTGCGCCAAAGTTTGAATATACAAAGATGGGTAGTTATTTATAAAAAATAGTAGATTGTTTGCAACATATAGAAGCAGGAATCGATTCAGCATATTTCCTAAATATTAAGAGTCATGAATCTAAGTCTATTCTATATTCCTTCCTCTCTTCAGTGGTGGCTTGTGTCGTAAAAGCTATGTTGCTATCAAACTTGCAATTAAAATAATCTTATTATTTTAAACTTGCATAATAGCTATCAAGATAAAACCCCCACGATGCTCATATCTATAATAAAGGCCTGTACAGAACTATTAATATTTATGTATAGATAGAGAGATACATATTAAATAGGCACACATTAGACACACACACATAAAAATATACTCAAAGTAATATTTTAACACGTTATAAACATTCAAACAAAATTGTCACACATCCCTAAATATGCCAAAATAAATATTTCAATCTCCTTAACACATTCAACGGCTATTTTATTGTTCGTACAGAAAATTGTTATACTACTATAAAGCCACGTGGCTGACTCACTTACTCACATTAATGTTTACCCACTTACAGATGAGCTAGAAACTTGAGATTTGACAAAATTATAGCTTCTAGCCTGTAACCGACGAGAAAATTCCAAACTTAAAAATTTTAATTTTTAACCCCCGAAAAAAAATTCAAAATGGCAGAGAAACTTTAAAGTCGGTGCAGACCTTTCTTTGGATGCTAAACGGTAAGACCTATCAAAAAACGGCTCTGAAATTACATTAGCTTACATCCACTTGCAAAGAAAACTCACCGGGGCACGAGAAAAGCGAGTGTATCCTCTAATCCTGCTTGGACCCAAAGTAGTTAATTGTGAAGGGAGTAATAGTTTTCAACTCTAGTGAGAATGTGGCATTCCAAGCGCTCTTTATTTTTATAGTTTTTTAATAAAGTATGTATATATATATATATATATATATATATATATTAAACAAATACATATATTTTTAATACGTAAACGTAGATGGGACAAGACATGATTGGCTACATGGGTAAGTTGGCACAGGCTTAATAACTCTTTCAAAAAATTGATTTAGCGCAACACTAAATTCAGCTTTGGTTAAGATAAACAAGACAATCATGTTATGTTAGTTTCGAGGCGTTAATGCGATTTGTGTTCGAGTAAGACCGATTAGTTTAATTATTGCTGTGGTGAGTGATTTTGCAAGATTTTACTAGTTATTTTGTAAAATTGAACTATTAAGAAGTATATGTCTTTATATGTTCAAAAGGGAGACTTAATTTGTGCAATAACTGTTTTAAACTCAGAAAATCTATACATTATTCTAGAAAGAGTATCGATTATACATACTTGAAATTGATACGGGGTTGGTTGACACACTTGCTATGGGAAAGGGTGACACACGTGCCAGCCAAACTCAGTATAGTTAAAACTGAGTACCCACGAGTATTATCATATAGATCTTTCCGAAATGGTTATACACTCTTCCCTCCACGCAAATGCAGGTGAACGTCCTCTAAATTAAACCTTTATCAGCTAAATCAAGGCCAAAACCACAATATAAAATCTAAAAACAAGGTAATCAACATCTCTGATGGGGACTTAGAGGAAGATGATACATTTTATTTGTGTATTGTGTTAAAGAAAAGGGAGTCATGAGTAATTCAACACAATTATTGATTATTAGTTAAACATCCCATTATAAATATGCCAGCTTGCTGAAGCATGCTGGAATCATAAGAGCTAGCTCATTTTTATCATTGCTCATGACCTTGTTGCCAAGCCATACACTAAAATGTACTATATTACTATAATTGTTATTATTTATTATTATTATTATACAATAGGTAGAAATCTATTATGCATACAGCTCACCAACCCTGTGCATTTAAATACTGAACAAGTGGCAGCATATACAACAGCCGCGAATCACCCGTATCGTATTGCCGCGACGGTCCTGCACACCGAGATCGTAGATACGACGTATGCCCCAAGATCTTGTTTCCCCCACCACACCTTACAATTATCTTTCGCCACTTGAGAGCAACGCAGTGAAAATAAGCGAGTGTATTGTTGTTCTGTTAATTATAATGAGTGATACCTTGTCTTCTTCCTCTGATGAGGATACGATACTATTCTGGTGTGTGAGGACCTTTTCAGGGATTATTTATCAATATCATTTAATAAAGTTAAAATGTACCAAATATTTTGTGTTCACGTTCGTATGTGCTCGTGTACAACAACCGGCAATACCTTGATTAACATATTTTTGAGAGGTTTTAAAGTTTACTAATTCATCGTTTACGCATCTATTTGATATTTAGGGTAAGTGTACCAGTTCCTAATGTGAAATATTTCTCGTTCAACAAACAATGTGGATCCTCTTGAAACTAGCTCGTCTTTGTAATTACCCTCTTCCCTCTTTTTTCGTCTTTGGATCCCCCTTACTGGGGCCAGGCCATACCTAAGGAATGTTGTTGTGAGGTTCAATACACCTCACTCACGAAATCATTATTAATATTTTTGTTCTTCTCTAGCGTGTATGCATTTTTGAAGTCATTTAAAATGCTTAACTTCAACAATTACAATTATGTATAAGAAATCTGTAAACTAAAGTAGGATTCAATATTAAATAATCCTTGACATCTCCTTTTGAAGGACCTTACTATGACCCACCTTAAGTATCCCTCTCCTCGTCCCCTAAACTCTCGGTATGACCCTGTCCTTTAGCAAGGTGCGGCAGAAGACAACAGTTTAATAACTCATCCTGGAAACACCTTGGTCCTCACATGAGAGAGAAGTAAGCTAAAGTCTGATTTTCTTAAGAAGCTCGTTATTTGAAAACTGGAAACTCATGTTACCACAATGGTGGAAAAAAATATTACAATTATGTTTACATTTTTTGTTCTTTTAACTAATAATGTATATAATATAAGCATCGCGTCTTGTTACACGTTTAGGTTATACGCTCATATGTAAGTATAGATTATACAGTAACAATGAGAAAGTATTACTGGAAGCTTTTGATAACTTTTTTTAGTACCGCATCTTACTACCCGTTATAGCTAAAGGGATAAGAAAGGCTGTATTAATAGGGAGTGTACCCGCATTTGCGCGGAGGAGGAGTGGAAAACCATTTTGGAAAAACCTTCAGCCTTCGATACAAATGAACAAGATTTGATCCTTGATCTCCCAGTCATCAGCAGTCTAGTCTACTGTGAGAATAGCACCTTCAACCATGAGGCCTCCTAAGTGGGTGTATATAGATTAGTTCATCGAGATAGGGCAAGAGAAATGTTACAATTCAGCCCAACATTAATGTATTGGTTTCAATTTTTTGGATTATTTTCTATGCAGGAGGGGCAATCGCCCCCATCAGCCCCTCCCCCCGATCAGCCACTGAATTAAGATGTATTTCTAGAATTACAAATTTTAGTCCTTTTAATCAATGTTAAGCTCTAAAGTGGGATTCTTATAAAAATCAGAGTTTAATCTACGATGTCCATCTCTGACTAGAAGTAACGAGTCCCTGACCTAGTGCAATAAATCAGAAATAGTGTACAAGGTTGAGCTCAAGTGACCTTTTCTCTGTGGAGTGCCTCGTGTAAACACTGTGTGGGGAATCCCCGACTGAAGAACCTACACACTTGAAAGTAGGGTAAGCGCTGGGAGACATTCATGTCCACCCGACAACTTTTATTGGTCAAGGCTGTTTTTCGCAGACTACAATCCACCTACGTCTTTACACCCACATGTTAACATCGATTAAAAAAAAGTAAAATCACAATAATTACTAACTCTGCTTCACTCCTAGAGTCCCATCATTTGTTTATACGAGTGCAATATGGATTATATATATATATATATATGAAAGTATATGCAGGGCCAGTTTTAAGGTGGATGGAGTGACAGGATAGTCACTTACCTAGGGCAGCAGATTTGGAAGAGTGGAAAAATATGAAATTTATAGTCATTGTTTTTTTTTAAATGTACTTATTACCCAAGAAGTAAAGATGTAGATCATGTAATAAACAAAAAGACAATGCTTCAAAAATATTAATTTTGAATAGCAATCATACCTATTTCTTTAAAATATTTGACCTCGGTTGTCTTCAGATAAAGTGCTCGCTTCAGAACCCAATGTTTGTAGTTTGAAACCCACCTGGGGTCGACGTATTTTACTTGATCGATAAAAATCCATAGCGCAACTTCCTTCGGAGGGGAATTAAAGCCGTTAGTATCATGTCAGTTGGGGCATGTACAATAACTCTGGAAGGTATGTGAAACTCCCACTCTCGCCAAAATTTGTAAGGTCTTTCACTCTCGCTCATTGAAACTTTCGTGTGTTGATTTAATCAGTCGGTTCATAAAGTCACTTTAAATATTTATAATAAATAATAGTAAATAAAATAATCTTAAAAATATGTTATAGTCACTAAATATTCGGATTTTGCTCAAAATGTGAGCGTGTAGACTTAAAAAAACTTTTTAATTTGATTTTATAAAATATTCTCAATATGTTTTCTTTATGAGAAGTATATATAGGTACAATATTATTAAAATATGTGATTCAAAGAAAGGGGTTTCTGTGAGTGAGATTCGGTGATTTTAGTTTTTAAGTTACTTGATCTTGAATAGCCTCATGTTTTTTCCTTGAATAAAGTTTCTAAAACTTAAAGATTTGAGAAAAACAGCTGTGTTATCATGTTTTATAGCAGAACATATATTTGTTAGTGTATTGAGAGGGGAGAGTGTCGAGTGTCGAGTGTGGCATTTTCATGCTTTGTCTAGGGCAGCAAAAGGACACGAGCTGGCTTCGAGTATATGCATAACTTACATTATTGTGCTCAGTGTTCACTTTTCAAAGCAAGATTATCTTTAATATTCTCTCGAGAACTGCTTAAGTACAACACCATCTATTTTGCTAATCATCCAGTTATATCCTCAGAGAACTACTTTTTATAACTCAATTATAACTAGTTGTCTTACAGGTATATTTTATCTCAATTTTGCCTTTTTACTCCATAATCAATTAGCCTAGTATAGTTTAATGTGGGTAGCCTGGATTGGTGGAAAGACGCAGTGAAAAGATGTGTTATTTTTTATTGAAGAGAATGGTTAAAACACACACACACATACATACAGCCAATGTTTTTATTCCTCTTTTGGAGCGGCGACTGCACCAACAAATCTACTTAGAACGTTTAGAAGCTATTATTTATGTAATTTTTCCCCAAATTGAGAATTTTAGGGGCACTCTTCATATGTGTTGGGGATACACCCTTTTAAAAATAAGTCATCCGACACTTTATCGTAGCCAGTAGCAGATCTAACCGTGTTAAATTCCTGGAATGGCTGAAAGATTTATCATTTATGAAATTGTAGTTTCTCATTTAAAAATGAGGAGTTGATGGCAGGGGGATTGGGGGTTGTGTTTGTTCTAGATTTAAGTTAACTTTATAGATTATTTGTGGATTCGGTTCTCTCTACTATAGTTTGAATATACTAAACATATTGGACCACGATGATTAAATTGTTGCAATAAAAGGGTGAGAGTTTTGAAATTTCAATGTATCCAGTGTGTGACATATTATTTTTATACTGTGCTCATTCAATACCCTTCATATTACAATGCCTCAAATAAACAAATGGTGCGAAACAATCTGTTCTAAAATAGGTTCTCAGAAAACTACCCTTAAGACATTTTCCTCAGAAAAACAAACCCATCATATTATTAATCAGTAATCAAAATAAATACCTGAGCTTTAATATATACGTTTTAAACAAAAGTCAAAATTAAATCATTTCAAAAATAAGTTATTTGTAAACAAACTTTAAAATATTTTATTATCTAGTAAAAATAAAGTATTATTATTATTCGTTATAAAAATCATTTCCAGATACCCATTTTAAACTTAATCTTAAGATATCATTTTGGAAAAATTTCATATGTGTTATAATTTGCCAAAAAACCTTCTTTTTATTTATTTTAGAAAAATCATCATACAATATTTACTACATACAATTGTCTCTAATTACCTATTTTGACCTAATAGTCAGTTATTTTCAAAATATTCTAAATAAAAAAAAATTATCATTACTAAGCTAAACTACTATTAATTTTTTAACAAGAAATCCCATTTTATAATATTAGCTATTTATAATGAAATAATCAACATATATTCTGTTTGAATCTAATCGTTTGAGGCATTTTTAAAATATTCAAATAAAAAAACCTCAGTAAACTATCTTTATAAGAAGTACTTGTTTACAGTTTTATTCGATATACCTAACACTCTTAAGATACCCATTTTAAATAAAATCTTTATAGGCAAATTCGAAATATTTTGATTTTTCAAAAATCATTTATCGTTACCGCAAACAAATGTTTACCTTAAAAAGCACTGTTTAATTTGTAAGGTCAAACATTTCTTGGATATCAATTTAAAATAACTCGTTAGAGCCATATATAAAATAAATTTGAATAAAAAAAATCATATATCAGTAAACTATCCTTAGTTTAAGGGTTGGGGCCAAAATTTAAAAAAATCTGATTTAAAGACCTAAATCACCTAAATATCAAGTTTGAACAAGAGCCATCAAACCGTTTCTGATCTGTGCCCAGGGACAGACAAGGAAACCGAAATTGAAAATTCCACTTCTTTTGGTTCAGGGGGAACATAAAACCTAAAGTTTTATCATAGCTTCGAGGTCGAAAATTTTCAAGACTTTAATACCTTCTGATTATATGAAAAAGAAAAATATAGAAAATAACTTGTCATAAGCTTTTATTAAAATTATTGGTTTACTTGGATGGGTACGTAAGGGTCGCTTGCTCTTAAGGACTAGGGGAAACAGAATGGACCCATCACAACTTTAAGCGAAAACATAAAAATAATTATGTACCAACTGAATAATACTGATGATATAAAGATAATAATTATATGGGTAATATAAGTAAGATAACTTCAATTATACATTGCTACAAACAGTTTGTTCTTACCAAAACCCTTATGGTTTCTTTGGTGGTGCTAAGAGTGTCCAAGCTAAATATTCGGGAAGGGGTTACGTGACCCCCCCTACTCCACCCACGCTAACGACGTCCGTGCTTATAACCACTATGGTTGCCCAACAATTATATGAAACTTACCTGGTCACGCAGTGATTCTATATTCCTCACCCACAAACAAGCCCCATTACCAGATCAAAGAAGTATCCTTGAAACGCCTCTCTTGTGTACATGGACACGGCGGCTGAAACAATTCACAAATCATTCAACTATACCTTTCTACTGAGCTAAAACGGATATGGCTGTATTGCCGTTTGATGGACGTGTTTTGCATTGTTTTTCGATTCGTTTCCATGACAACAAAGTGACCTTGGCACAGTTTTATATGGCTGGATTTCACGCTTCATCTCCGGAATCCCCCAAGGCTCGATCATGAAGCCGGAAACACGCGCCGCCATATTTAATTGATTGTTTCGTCCATAAAATGTTTTCTGTGTCTTACCTTTCTTGTATCTGTTACCTTAGTTAACATTTGTGTTAAAATAAAGTTTAAATGATTTCTTTCAACTTAAGCTCGTTGATGTCAACTCATAGATTGGCACTAGGCCTACAGGCCTACAATCAAAGAATCAAAAGCTGAACCGAATTACAATTTAGTGGTTTTTTATTTTGTCTAGTATTGGGATAAACCCAGATTTATGTTTTTATAGATTTATGGTTTTAGGAGCTTACAAATAAAATTCCTTTGAATAAATGTACAGTCTTATAAGTTATTCTATAAAAAAATGAACACTGTGCATCTCTCCAGTTTTGTTTTCGTATCTCTCTCTTCATTCTTTAAGTATACATTCTGTTTATAAACACACTTTCAATGCTCTTTTAATATTAAACCAGTAGGGAAGTCAAGGCTGAGGGTGAATAATAGCAGGGACCTTAGCACATGTATTTAATATGGTTCCACCATGTATACTCTTAAACTTTCATGATCTAATGCCAGCTAATAGTGCGCTATAATCTCCGATAATTTCTTTTTCGATTTCGAGTTAAAACTTATCTTTTATTTCTTTTTGGATTTTGACTTGATACATTTCCTTGGTGGTCAGACATTTAGACAATAAGACATAAAACAAGTTAATACTATGTTAAACCGTGCACATTTATTGAAAAATATAAAAATACACTTTCTTTTTGATATTTATTTTTACAATTTCACTAATTTACAACTTAATAACTCATCGGGAAGTACAATTAATTTTCTTGACTGATGTAAATACAATACATACTTAGACTTTGGTGATTTGAAATATATTAATAAATATCTTACCACATAAATCACGAGGTAAATTTTCAATTTTGATATTGTGATATATTACCTAAAACTTTGTTTTCAGAAAACACATTTACAACTAATAATAAAACAACATTAATTTCAAGTAAAGAAATATTTTAAAATTAAGTTTTTAATTTCTTAATTAAAAACATATTTCTAAACTCAAGATTAATAATACTAAAATAAAAAATATAATAATGCCTTTTCAAATTAAGTTTACAGTGGTTTCCCATGAAATGATTTTTAAATACAAATAATACGGATTTTTGCTTATGAAATAAATAGTCTGGAGCTCCACACGGACTTTCTCGCTCTATTGTTTAAAATGGAAATATTTACTCAAAACTCGTAAAATATGTGAATCAAAATATTATACACTAGCAAACCCAAGAATAAATCGCACTATACTGATGTAAAACACTTTTTGAATCGCGGATTTAAATTTAATAATTTTATTTTTAAAGAATTAATGTCTTCAATTGTATGTTTGGGCCGATAAAAAAGATCAATATTGGGTCCACAAGGGTCAACATTTCGTATTAAAATTTTGATTTCCGGGTAAAATTTTTGACATTTTATTAGGGGTTGCACATCTTCATGTCATCGCATTGCTATTAAATTTCTCATTTATAAATTTTAACCAATAAAAATGTAAATATTGACTATTGAGTCTAAAATGAAGCAGATAGATCATTGTTGTACAAACAATTTTCCTAAGAGGTTTAAGGAAAAATAACATAAACTTTTTGAGAGACTTACTTATATTTAATTACTTTATGGCATTGGAGAATTATTGCGTTAAAACTCATGTAGTATATCTTTACGGCTAAAGCTTCCAAAATTGTATTAATATATTTGCCAATATCTAAGATACTGTTGGTTTTATAAAAATATATTCCATATAAAAGACTTTATTTTTAATAGTACTACAATTTTGCAATGATAATTTATTTAGTATCTCAAATAGTTGTGGAGATACGTAAATTTCAGCTTGTAAAGTACCCTAAAAGTCATTTTTACGGGAAAATGAAAATAGTCAGTTTATTTTTAATATTAATTAACGCCTAGATATGAATTTTAATCAAAATCGTTGAAGCTGATTTTGAGAAAATCTATTTTTTCTCTTTTCGCCCTTTCTTAAACTAATCTTAATTTTAAGTTTAAAAAGACACACAGAAAGATGGCATTGCAAATACCACTTTTTAGGGTTTGGGGGGTCATGAGATGTCAACATCTATCAACATTTCACGTTAGGTTTTTTTACGGTCGCAATACTTTACCTTTAGTGTTCGAAAAGTTAAAAAATATATATATTTTCGTATAACTTGAAAGTTATTGGTTTTTAAAAAATATGTTTCGCTTAAAATATTTGTATTATAAATAGATCTACATATTTGTAATAATAAGTAATTTCATTTCTCAAATAGTCTCGGCGATATGATACAAAATGAGAATTTACCCATCAGACCGGAGCCCTTAAATTAATTTTGCCGAAATATTGAGAGTAGCCATTTTGTTTGGAATATTTATAAATTTTTAGTAATGAAATTTAATCAAAATCGTTTGAGCCGATTTTGAGAAAACTACTTTTTTTATTTTTGACCTCCAGTAAACTACCCTTAATTTTAGGGTTAGATATCAAATTACAAAACCTCTCGGGCCAACCCTATGAAAACCCTAGATACCAAGTTTTAGCCCGATTGGTAAAATATTTTAGGCTCTAGTTGGAGGTACAGACATACAGACAGACAGCAGACGGAAATTCAAAAACATTTCTTATCGGATTCGGGGGGTCATGAAACGTCGAGATTCATCAAAATCTCGAGTTCGATTTTTTGACGATCACAATATATTCTCTACCTGTAAGATAGCGAGAAAGTAAAAACTGGCATTGGAAAATTACTACATTCACCTAATGGACTTTAAAAAGGTAAAATTACGCCAAAATTCACAAGAAAACAAAAGAATGTTTTCTTTAAAACAATGATTTTCCCCTTGGAGCTAATGTCGTAAAATTCTAAAGGAAATACTGTTATATTATTATAGTTTGTCATTCATAGTTGTGAAATAAATTATGAAACCTACTCATATTTTCGACGAAACGTAATATGATGATATTTTTACTCACTAATATTTATAAATGGTTATTTATCACACATATTTCAATAAAACATGCAAATTCTTAGATTATGCTATGCCATATAAAGTTATTAAATTAAACAATTTAACAAAGATTAAAATTGCTTTGTACATTTACCCAATACCAGCAAATAATCTCACTAACACATCTCAGATTAAACAGCATCTGAAAATATGTTTTGATTTATTTAAAAAAAATCGATCCATGTAGAGTACTTCTGCAGATAATTTTTCCTTTTCAAGATTTAAATTAATTCAATTAATATATCCAAGAGCAGTGTTGCTATTTTTGATGATGCCATCAAGTAGTTCTATTAATAATATATTTCTTACAAACACTATCTAAAAATACATATTTACATATGTTGAAACAGCGTCGGCCTGGCCAGATCGGCTAGTCGGCGATTGCCGACCAGAATGGGCCAAGGGTTTACAAAAGGGGGCCTGCGGCAGATATAATATAACAATTTATGTTCAGTTTGGGACATGATTTTCTTCAGGAGGAGGTAATAAAATCTCTTGCGCCATAATATACTCACATATTTTAAACAATGATGTTTTCCCTCATCCTATACAAGTTTGAGGAGAAGAAGTGTTTCCCCTTCAGATGTCCCTTCTCAGAAAAAAATAATTTTGCGTTGTATTGTGACACGGGTATGAGAAGGGAGATGGATATGTTTTTAACTAAAAAAATTAATATCAATATAAAAAAGTTATTGGATCAAAATTTAATTTTGAGAAATCTTCAGGAATCAATTGTTTATAGTTTGATGGTGGATAGATGGTACACAAGAGGTGGGCCTAATAAATCAGTTAGCTCTTTGTGTTAGTTTTGTGAATCATGTTAAAGTAAACAAAAGTTTACTGCAACATAGTAGTAGATAATTATAGCCGTAACGAATTGTATGAATTTCTTTAGTCAGAGCTTAACAATTTAGGAATTCAAATTGCAAATGTTGTCGCGTGTTCATTTGATGGAGTGGGTAGCATACAGGAGCGGATACAGATAATTTTCATAGGGGGAATAATAATTATAAATTACAAATTTAGATTTCTGTTTGAAGCCATTTTATAGTTTACCATTCATATTTGATCATGTGTATGTTTTAAACCGTGGTCATCTTCTCCAATTTTTAAAAATCAGATTGTTTTTATAAACTATTTGGAGTGACCCTCCTTCAACAATTTTTTCAAAAATGGTTCATTATAGAAGCTATAAGTAGTCTGTGCCTTGATTTTTTTAAAGCCATTTAAAGTCTTACTCACCTAGATTTTTTTTAAATTTGGATGCCCCTCGAAGCTATTTAGAGTGATCCCCACCTTAATTTTTTACTATAATTAGATACCTATATAGGATAATCTTTGAAGTGGTCTTCCACTGACAAAAGTTTGATACTTGAATTATTTCAGAAACTAGACTATTTGGGGTGGTATTCGCCTAAAAATTCTTCAAAATTACATGCATCTAGAAGCTATATGGAGTTGTCCTCCCCAAGACATTTTTGAAATTTGGATGACCTTGGGTAGAGCGTTCCTCCCCTAACTTTTTCTGCCAGTTAGATGCCTCTGGTCTTTTACGGCAGATATTTGATGATATAATGATTCTAAAAGTAATTTGGCGTTTGATTTAAGTCAATTTTTCATTTCTATATTCGATAATTTAAGAGAATTTGAAATATAACGGGGGAGGGGGGGTCGTCGGGAGGGATTTGTTATTGTATATAGGGTGTTTATGAGGTTATCCAAGGGTTTTTATTGTAATTAGACGTATAACCTTAAAAATAAGGGTATTTTACTAAGGAGAAAAAGGAGAAATCATGATTTTTTCCCTGAAAATCCACTAAAATGATTTTGATTAAGATTTGTACCCAGACAATGTTTGACATAAAAAAAAGGGAACTTTAACTTTCCCATGAAAATAACTTTGAGAGGGTAGTTTATATACTCTCACTTTCCCATTAAAATAACTTTGAGAGGGTAGTTTATATATTCTCACTTTCCCATGAAAATTACTTCGAGGGTACTTTACATACCCCCTGCTTTCCTATGAAAATAACTTTGAGGGTACTTTACATTCTCTTGCTTTCCTATGAAAATAAATTTGAGGGTACTTTACATTCTCTTGCTTTCCTATGAAAATTACTTTGAGGGTACTTTACATACCCCCTGCTTTCCTATGAAAATGACTTTGAGGGTACCTTACATTGACGGAAACATACAATTTTGATCATATCCCCGCAGCTATTTGAGATACGAAAGAATGTATCATTGATAAGTTGTAGTACTATTAAAACAAATATTTTATTTGAAATATAGTTTTATATTCTGAGCTATAATCAAATATACATTTCACTCTGGTCTTTGAAATATTTAATTGATTGTTATCCTCTTTGGTGGCCAGTGTAATTCCTTTTTTACTCAATTTTTCTGTAACATGTTATATTATTTTATTTACGCTCTTTGGTGGAGTGTTTCTGCAACATTATATGTTATTTCATTTTACACACCCTACAAGTGGTTAATAAATGTATCTATTTTAAGATAAAAGAGTAAATATGTGCTAAGCACCGTACTATTTATTCAGTAAATGTGAAGCAAGGTAGTTTTTACTGCAAAGCAAAATTTTGAATCATTACATTTCTTGACAAATGGAGTAAAATTAAAAATGTACTGATGGTGTTAACGATTGTAGATTTATTTTTCGTGACCGTTCTAGTATCAGTAATTTTGTCTAAAAGCGCGACACACAGTCTAAACACTATCGGAGAAAATTAAAGCTAAACAAATTAATACTATTTCTTAAAACTCCTCAAAAAATGAGAAACATTTACTCAACATTTTCTAAAGACAACTTTCTCTAAATATGAAAGAAGATCTTACTGAAATATGAAATACGATCAAAAAATAATAATTTTTACTGTTGTAAAAAGTTCATAAACACAAGATAATTTATTTTGAAGCTCTGCTGCTGCCGGTAGCTCCTTCGTACCTCGGCAAACTCCCTTCCGACATAACTGAAAGAGAGGAGATTGGCAACAGTTAACCGAGGGAGAGTGAAGATAAAGCTTTTCTCCATAAAACCTGCTGTTCCCTCAGAAATGATGATATTGGGTATAGTGAGTCTGAAGATGAGGACGAGCTTGATGATGTCTAAGACCAAGATGCTAATTTCGAACTTTGTATGAAAGAACATTCCAGCCTCGAAAAATGTTCTAAGTGTTAACGTTGAGCATTTTCTGGTTTACATTAAATATCAGCACGATCCGAATTCTTCATTAACCTGAACGCCGTCGCTTTCAAATTTGTAATGACTCTGTACGCAAATAGCATGTGAGAGGTCTTTTTCTCAGCCTTAAGTTCTCAAAAATAGATTAAAATATCTCTTAAGCTATTTTTTTGGTCTCCACTCTTGTTAATATATGTTGAAAAATACTATTTTCACGATCTCAACAAATATGAAAACTAGACGAAAGAGCAGCATCCAATTAAAAGCTTAAGTATTTTCTTTGACAATAAAAAAAAATCTTTCTTTGAATGCTTGCTCCCAGAATTGTTGGATGCTTTTGTTCAATGACAATAAATTTTAATTTGGTACTGTTAGCGTCGGCGATTATGTAAAGCAACTAAAAAAAATTCCGAATGTTTTGTTTCAGTGCAAAAGTATAACTTTCCACGTTGATGTAATACATACTGAAACTGCTTTAAAACATGTTTTTGTATACTCAATTGTATACAGAGCTATACACTTTTTAATTATTAATTAATAAATATATACTTGCTATGGTTAAAGGGATGTATTATGTTGTCTTTATTTCTTTTTACGTTTTACTAAGTTGTGCATTTGTATTTATTTTTAACTGTGTGAAATAATTTATTTAGATCTGCTGAATATTTGTATTTAGTTTTAATTTGACAGTTAAGATAGGTATTTTTAAGCCTAGTTTGTGTAAGTGCAGTTAAAAAATTATTTGATTATATTAGTTTTGATGTTATTTCCCTATCAAGAAACCTAATTCTGGCTTGGCGGCGGTGTATCATAATTATGGGAATCAATACTAAAAACAAATAGTCTTTGGTAATTTATTTTTAAATTTTACAATAAAACTACATTGGATCAATATGGGTTGTGGGGGGCCCTAGGAAATATTAGCCAAAAGCTTGAAGATGAGCGAGGCCGACGCATTGTTGAAATAGTATTTAATCATAAACGATTAAACTTTGTGCATTTCTATATTTAATGCTGTAAAAAGTAGTTGAGTTTTCTAACAATATGAGCTAACATTCTTTTTGCATTGTGGCATTACAAAACTTTTCGAAAACTACCCGGTGATCTGTTTTTAATTTTAATTGATAGTATATCGATGGAAGGACAGAAATGGTAGAATGTACTCCACGTGCTTGCAATTCTTGTAACAAGCTGTTTTATTTACTTGGAGAACAATTTAGGGTATTTATGCGAGAACTGTCTAGTTACATACATTTCCATTCTAGTTATGCAGTTCTTCTATTGAACGTATTAGTTACAAATATGTGTTCTACTTTCACCACTTCAGGCTGATGGTAATTATCTTAGTATAGTTGGCCATATATATCTTAAAAGGATAGAATGATTAGTAAGCACATTTTTCATGTCAACAATGTTATTATTATTATTATTATTAGCACCACGTCTTAATACCCGTTCGTGTTATACGCACTTACGCTAATGTGTAATGGTAGGGTGATTGTGAGATGAAATGGAGGACTTACAGTTTAACGTGGAATCCGAACCACGGTGGAGGCCTGGCATTCCTCACATTCCCAAGATGTCTTGTCAGAGGTGAAGGAAAGGTTTGGTAATTAGATAAATCTTTGCCGGGACCGAGGATTGAACCCCGGCCGCCAGCATAGAAGTCTGACACCTTACCCCTAGACCGCCAGATCACCGTCAACAATGATAATGGTATTTCAAATAACTATATAAGTCTTGATTTAATTGTAACATTGGAAAAAGTACACTACACAGTTTTATCCATTCCACTGCATTACACCCTATCGCTTTCAAGTCCATTTTAATATCATCCTCCATTATTCTTCTAGATCTTCCTACCAGCCTCTTATAAATATGTTTTCCAGTCAATCCCTTGATTTAAAAAAAATTTATATTATTTTAAAATAATTAACATCCTAACAATGAAATTAAATATTTGTTTTACTATTTCTTTTGTTGCCATTCTAGCAGTCTCATAGCTAGTAAGGGATTTTGAAAAACCAATGAATTTTCCCTTTACATAATGATTAATAAAATTGCTTCTTTAAAATAAATCTTATCAGAATTAAATATGTTAACATAGGAAATGTCAAGCAACAACATTATACAACGTATATAATACTATTAGTAACCAATCAAATATATTGATCGATTGAAATGCACATGTAATTAATCCTTTATGGATGATTTCTCCATTGTTGAAATGAATTGCACAGTACCTAAGATACTGTCTTATAAATATTATTAAAGACTATAACAGTGCTTCCTCGTCGACTGTCTATTAAAATGAAAAATGGACCACCATATAGTTTTTGAAAAGTTCTGCATTGCCTTTATGCAACAAGATTGTTCACTCTTGTTGATGGAAATATTTGGCACATTTTTTAGTTTGTTAAATATGTAAGTTCACTAAGATAATTCATCAAGGGGAATAGTACAATGGAGCACTTTCCAGAACACCAATTTTCACTCAACAAAATAAATTTCGAGAGAAAAACTCGTAAGATTTGCGAAAATAAATAATAAGTCTATACATTGTTGTAGAAAGACTACACCAAAGATCATAAATGAAATAATATACACTATTACTTACTTACTATATTACATAAGAAACTAAGAATACTGTTATAAAAAAAAGTGAATAGAGATAAATATTTCTCTCCACCAAAGAGCATAAGAAACAAATTAATTTTTAAGACCTGAATTAAAAAGTGAATATATTTGCGTATGGCTTGTAAACTATTGGTTTTATAAAAATATATATAAACAAAATATTTACATTTTTAATGGTACTACAACCTTACAGTTATATATTACTCACATCCCAAATAGTTGCGAAGAAATGATGAAAATTGGAAAATTTCCCTCATGTAAGGCATCATCAAAGTCATTTTCATGAAAAAATTAGAATCGCCATTTTGTTTAGTCAAGATATAAAATATAATCAAAATTGTTAGATAGAATTTTGAGAAAATTGATTATTTTTCTTTTTCCTTTTAGTAAACTACCCTTAAACTTAGGGTTAGATATCTTATTCCAAAAACAGCAAACGGGGACCTTATGAAATCCCCAGATACCATGTTTTAGATCAATTGGTAAAATATTTTCGACTCTAGGCCGAGGTACAAACAGAAAGACGGACAGACATACAAATGGCAGTGCGAAAATATTTTTTATTTTTGTTTCACAAACTCATGAAACGTCGATATTTATCAAAATCTTGAGTTCAATTTTTGAGGATCACAATAATTTCTCTTAGAAGTGTCAAGAGAAATTAAAAAGTGTTTCTTTGGCTAATAAAAACTACCCGTTTTACGTTCAACATAATTATTTAATTTGAGCTTACATTTACATACATATGAAGTCAGACAAATTATTAACCATTCTAACTAAAAGTTACATTGAAAATGAAAGTATGTGGGAAGATACATTGAAATAAAGAAGCAATTTTAGTAAAAATGTCATATTCTCTCAGGCAGCTCTTCACATACATTAGTGTATTTGGTTCATCGGCTGAGCCACAGAGGTTGCGAGAAGATTTTTTTGATGTATTCACAGATAAATTTTCCACGAAATATAATAATCATGCTCCCTAATGTTTTGATTGTGAAAATTTTGCTCTCCAAGATATACAAAACATACTGATCCTGCATGGCAGAACGTGGTAAAACTTTGACTTGAGGAAACCTCCACATAGCTTCCCAGAAATCATCCAAGATAGTTAGGCATGATCAAGGAAGAAAAAGTTTGCCGTAGAATAATTTTAACGCCACCAGAGGCCAAATTGCCAATATGTGATGAGTCAACCATGGCTCTGAGCCATACACTAGATGCAGTCCATCAATTTTTGCAGAATAGGTTATAATAAATAATAATCTCCCATCTGAGAGAAAAATTTTAACGTTGGGAGATGACTTCAGGTAATGATTAACAATTCTTATGCATGATTATAGGACATGAATCATTCAGACAAGTAATAAATATTCTCAGCCGGGGAAGGATTTTAAAATTAACAAGTTAAACAATAATGTTCGGAAAATAAACAGTAGCTTTCGTTGTTGTCTAATGCAATTGAGTAATGCCAAACTGAAAAAATAAAGCTTGAAAGAAGTTATCATAGAAGTTCCAGAGGTAGAATTGAGATACGACTCTGTATTTCACGAAACATTTGGAAATAGGCTGGGCCCAACTTGTAGTTTGAATGGCCATTCTTTGTCTGAGAAATGGCATATTTGCACGAATAAATGATTATGTATTCAGTAATTTAGAGGGAGAGGGCCATTATTATATTAATTTGAATTAAATCGACTTTAAGGATGAGCAAGAAAAAGGCAAACTACCCAATAGAGTTTTTAAACAGTTTTATGGCCTCGGGAATACCTCTACTTAAGTTAAATATTAATATAGGAAGTATAATTATGATCCTTGTAAACTTAAGTACTAAACAGGTGCTATCTAAATAAATCTGCCGAGGGAAGACTAAATTGGATGAAAGTAAAACAATGCAGCAATTTGAGCTGGTTTACCTCAAGGGAATATATGTTTCTTACTGAGAATCGATTTGGCACCTGTAGAAACTTTCATCCTCTTTATTTAAGACAAAGGAAGTTCCCAGTTAAACTTGTGTTTTATTTAGTATAAATAAGTTACAAGACGCTTGCTGTAAAAACTATCAAAAATGAAAGAGAAAGCAAGAATGTAAGAATAGAGGGCTGCTGTCAATCAACTCAAGAGTGGAGGACCAAAGAAAAAGAAGTTAATTATAAGTTTAAACCTTGAACAGGCTTCGTGTATACAAGTATATGCTCAAGCATGTTTTTGACCATAGCCAATTATACGGGACCTTTTAATATAAAATGTTACAATTCATTGAATAAAAATATAATTAATTTAGTTCACCATCCCCTTCCTTCACCTCTGACAATACGTGTATTAATCACAACTTATGAATGTGAGGAATGCCAGGCCTACACCGTGGTTCTGATCCCACGTTAAACTGTAGGTCCTCAATTTCATCTCACAATCACCCTACCATTACACATTAGCGTAAGTGTATATAACCCGAACGGGTAGTAAGACGCGGTGCTAATAATAATAATAGTTCACCATCACTTTATTCCACTCTTACGTAATAACTTACAAAAATATATTTTTAAAACAATGTCTTACCTCCCATTATCTTATAAATGAAGGTTAGATTTTTTTAGGTTGTTTAGTGCTATAATTAATTTGTCTTATACAGGTCTGAAAATTAATTTCTATTATGTTATGAAAATTTCCAAATACATTATGTACTCACGGTACCTTTTCTCTGGTGTCGAGTTCATTTTGAATTTTCCTCTAGAATAAACTTTGATATATATATATATATATATAT
>CABEEJ010000513.1:165779-177612 GCA_901482245.1 Timema douglasi
TATATATATATATATATATATCCCATGATCACTATAGCCTTCTAATTATATATATCCCATGATCAATATTGCCTTCTAATTATATGTACAGTTTAATTAAGTTAACTATAGCACCTAGGTTTAAAAACCAACAAATTAAACATATTTTATTCATAATCCAGAGGAATTATTAATAAAGGTATCTGCACCTTGTCGGTGACCTGGTGGTCTAGGGGTAAGGTGTCGGACTTCTGTGCTGGTGGTCCGGGGTTCAATTCTAGGTCCCGGCACAGGTTTATCTGATTACCAAACCCTTCCTTCAGCTCTGACAAGACGTGAATTAATCAAAACTTGTGAATGTGGGGAATGCCAGACTTCCACCGTGGTTCAGATTCCACGTTAAACTGTAGGTCCTCCATTTCATCTCACAATCACCCTACCATTATTACACATTAGCGTAAGTGCGTATAACCCGAAACGGATAGTAAGACGTGGTGCTAATAATAATAATGCACCTTGTCATAAATAATATTTAAATTTTCTCGTTCATAGAACTTGACTGTTCTGTGAGTTGGTCCAGGAACATCGACTGGATGCATTAAAATAGATCCTGACTGAGCTCTTAGAGTTGGTCCAGGAATCTCAACTGAAGGTATTAGGCTAGATCTTGTCTTATTTCTGTGAGTTGGTTCAGAAATGCTGACTTGGGACACTAAACAAGATCCTGACCGACATATGTGAGTTTATCCAGGAATATAAACAGGATATATTAAATTAGCCTCTAACTGACCTCTGTGAGTTGGTTCAGGCGTGGCGACCTGAGATATTAGACTAGCTACTGACTGACTTCTGTGAGTGGTTCCAGGAATGTCGACTGGATGTATTAAATTAGATCCTGAGGACCTGGTCCAGGAATGTCGACTCGAGATATTATACTAGGTCCTGACTGACCCCTGTAATTTGGTCCAGGAATATTGACTGGAGACATTAGACTAGCTCCTAACTAACTTCTGTGAGTTGGTCTTGGAACGTCGACTTGGGACATTATCTAGTTTCTGACTCACCTCCGTGAGTCGGTCCTGAAATGTCAACTAGATACATTAGACTAGATCCTGACTGACCTATATGAGCTTGCCCAGGAATGTTGACTGGATACACTAGACTAGATCCTGACTGTCCTCTGTGAGTTGATACAGTAATGTCGACAGGAGATATTAAAGTAGATCCTGACTGTAATGTTTCATAAATATATCAGCAATATTTGAAAAGCTACACTTGTCTTTTAACATACGTTTATTATATACATGGAACTAAATTTGAGATAAACGTCAAATTATTTTTGTTCTCAGCCCTTCAACAACAATTCCATTTTGTTGTATTATTTTTTTGTATTAAGAATGTGATAACGTTTACATAAACTATTATAATACAACATATAAAGCAGCTGAAGATTATGAAGAAAAACATCTTTAAATATTTAGGAAAATGGAATATGAATTGTTTTTACTAATTTACTTCTACAAATATATGTTATGTTCTAATTAAAATACAAATAACTACTCTAGAGTAAACACATTTGTATATTTTTGTTTTAGGTTATGGCCATATAGCTCCAAAAACCCAATGGGGTAAAGTTGTGACTATATTTTACGCTATTTTGGGCATCCCCTTGATGCTTCTATGTTTGTCTAACATTGGTGATATTATGGCCCAGTCCTTCAGGTTCTTGTATTGGCGCGTGTGCTGCTATATCTGTACCAGGAAGCCCAAAAAAACACTTTCTAGAAGAGGCAGGAGTGTCAGAAGCACAGCCAGACAAAGGTTAGCTAGCAAACTCTTTAAAATTTGTAAAGAAACTACTAGGCTTGTGCGAAGCTTAAAAAATAAAGAGTCGAAAGTCATATATTCTTCACTTCGACAACGACAATAACCTTTGCCATCTTCGAACCAACTAGTGATTAAATGGCATATATTACATAAAAAAGGAGAAATTCAGTTATATAATCGTATCTTAAGCTTTGTTTTCGTCTATAAACCTTTTGCTTAGATGAAAAATTTAAAAATTAAAAGTAGTGTTGCGTGACAAAACATAAATAAGGCCATCTTTCAAATTCTTAATCGAGAATAAGAGAGGGGAGTGAAAAATATCTAGATAAGGCAAGTTTATTCCATGTGGGGGCATTGCCCCCCCCCCCACAACTTTTCCTGTTCCACCACCACAGAGTGATGATCCATGTTTGTCCACAGTGGTCGCTATTCTGGCCGATCTCGGACATCCTCCTTCAAGAGGTCTGGACGAATCTCTACCAGATCTGCTGACAGCGCCCTTGGACTATCTGAATGTATGACCAGGTCATCCTACTCGGACACTGAATGCAGGTCAGGTTTCATTTAGATAGGGGGTCGTCCATAAAACACGTAACGCTTTATTCTTACCTTTTTAGCTCCCCTCCCCCCATGTAGCACCATGTAGACATTTAGCCTCCCCCCTCCCCCAAACAGTGTTACGTAGATTTTCTCATCAAGAATAAATGTAGTTTTTTCATACTAAAGGAGGGCTTCAGATTTAATACTTCTTAAAATCCATTTTAAATCCTGATTATAAATTATTTCAGAGAATATTATTATTCATACAGACATAAAGACCTCGAGCTCTTATTCCTCAGGTTTATGAGGATAAACCTCTGCTATATTTATGTTATGGATGCCAGGTTTGCAATCTGAGTAAGTGCACTAATATGCGCTAACTAGGATGGCCCTTTTCTGTAGTTGCGATACATGATGAGTGCCCAAATAGGCTGTTTCGACTGACAGTTGCTATTCAACTAAAAGAACGTGAGGGGGTTAGTAGATTGAACAAGTTTAAACAATTGTGGTGGTTATAAATATGTCACTGTCATGCGCCTGAAAATATGTGTTTTTGAATGTGCTTGGCGTTCGTAGTCTCGGGCAGACATTAACACCTAAGCGCATTCGAAATATTAATTGAGAAAAAGTAAGTGCTAAATTTGTATTTTCAGCGCCACAGATATTCGGAAGTTATCTATAAGTGTGTTTATCAAAGGTGAAAACATGAACAATAATATTATTTTTGAACATTAGAATTTGAGTCTAAGATCTGTGTTATGGAACACTTTGATGTACCCGACCCTCCCCCCATGTAACAGCATATAGACATTTGAAATCACCCCTCCGCCCCCTCAAAGCGTTACATGGTTTATGAAAGACCCCTAAGAGGGAACATTTTGATTGTTATAAAAGTTACTAAATTAGTTTTCATAGACTTTGACGTATATTCATGCGATCTGCAACTGTCTATTTTCATAGACAATAATCAATACCAATTAAATAACACTAGTATTCAAGTAAAGTTTCCTGTTCTTACTTAGAGTATTTTACTATGCTAAGAAAAAATAAGGGGCGCTAATGACTTGTATTTGTTGACGCTCCTCTAAACTGCAATAATAATAATAATTCTAATGATAATGATAATAATTAATTAATTTGGCTTCATTTGTCAATTAACGTACTGGCTCCAAATTTTGTTTTGCATTAAATGATACCTTGCTTGACACCTACCAAATAAATGGCAAGGTGCTCTGAACCTACTTTTTTTTCTCGTTTATCATATTATTAAAAACTCGTATGATTTTTGAAACGAAATCACATATATTGTTGAATAAACACTCCACCAAAGTGCATAGATGAAATAATATACAGTGTTACAGAAACATCGAGAAAAAAGGAAAGTTTCTTTCTACAAAAGTTACATGAATGAAAAATAATTATATATATTTTATTATAACTAAAAAAATATTGATTTTATAAGAATATATTTAATTTTTTAATGAACTACAACATTTTAACAATAAGTTATTTCGTAGATAAAATATACTCAAAATTGGATATTTCTTTCAATGTAAAGTAGTCTCAAAGTCATATTCATGGGTAAGTTAGATTTTCTATTTTGTTTGTAGTATCAAAAAGTGCTTAGATAAAAATCCAAGATACAAGAAGGCCTGTACAATAGAAGAATTAAGGTTAATATAGTTTTTATCGTGGAGGTTTGTGAGGGCCCTGAGGCTATCCCCCCCTCCCCCTTTAAATCTGGCACTGGTTATATATATATATATATATANATATATATATATATATAAGATAAATGTTATATATATATATAAAACATTTGGTACGTCTCAATGTTGAAGTACTGAAGGAAAAACCTCTGTCTCTTTTTATACTGGTAATGAAAAATAAGTTAAATAAACATCTCTCAATTTCCGATAGTTGGTTCAATATGAACAACAATATAGCTATTGTATTGTATTGTGATGTATTTTAGGCCATTGTAAACATTATATTTTTTCATGCTTCACACGTTTTACATCACCAGGTATAACAACGACGGGGAACGAGATGCTGGTACAATTCAGGGCAATAGAGCTTCCACCCACTCCCGGTTTTCCGACACTGTTCTTCAGGTACCATCAAAGACTTCTAATCATTCGGTGGCTGGCAAGAAAACCACTGCAGCACAGGGTAATAACTATTCAAAATAATAAATAAGAATCCTGTGCCAACTGAAGGCCTAAATGTATGCGGATTTGATAGATTTTAATATAATTAATTAATTTACACAAGTCTAATACAAACATAGGCTTCTCTCACAGATACACCCCCGCTTCATGTCTTGTTTTATCTTACTGTGAAGCACCCCTCTGAGAACAGGCTGGTCAAAACAGAAATTAGAAAGATTTCAGTCATATTTGAAACGAAGAAAATAATCGTAAGAACTTAGTTTCACATCAATTATGATACAACTAAATAGGGATACCGTATTATAAAATTCAACACAATAAACCAAACTAAATATTTTTAAGTATAGTAATATCTATACAAATTAATAAAGATTATTTTAATTTATTTAATTGAAATATTGCTTTATCATCAGTCATCAATATATTTTAAGACTTCAGTCATCGATAGATGTTATTCTGACAATTCAGTTATCCTTACACTATAGAAGTATCTTAACACCCACATTTATAATAGCTACTTTGAAATCATCATCAAAATAAGTTATTCTCACATTAAAGAATTATCCTCACAACAATAATTTGACCTTCAATCACTTAGATAGAAGGGGAGAGAGGTGAATTTTTTGCAAGTGCTACCACACAAAGTTATATAAATCAGTGGGGGAAATGGCTTTATTGTACTTTGTGACTCATTCGCAGCTGTAGCCACACAAAGTAACATTATTTCCAACTGTTAACAGATGCCACTTTTCTCGTGCCTTTTAATGTCGTCCTGGTGATATTCACGCATGCGCAGTCATTAGCTTCTACCAAATGTAAACCTCTTGTTATAATAAAAGGAATCGTGACGGGAAAATCAGTCAAGAAGTTTACCTGACAATAAAAATGTTTCTTTATTTTATATAGAACAATCAAAAAGGTAAATACATAATTAGAACAAAAATATAATAACATCGCGTGAAGCGCTTATCCTCCCAGATATAGAGAGAGATAACTCCATTTAGATAATGGAATTTATAGACTTTACAATACCTGAAAATTGAAAAAGATATATATAGTAACTAGTTGGTTGCCAGTACAACAAACGCGTTCAACATAGAAACGCAATATATACCATCATAAATCTAAAGTTACAAATATAAATAGTCATCCTGGAAGTCTATGGTTCAAAGTTTGTATACCCCGCGCATTTAGAGAGAAATGCAATAACTCCGTTATTTCCTCTAACAAATGTTTCTACATTATTAACATTAGCACTAATGTGACCAGTTATCCTAACACGTGCCTTCAAGCAAACTGCAATAAACATGATCATTAATCATGATAAATTTAATATTTATTATTATTATTATTATTAGCACCGCGTCTTACTACCCGTTCGGGTTATACGCACTTACGATAATGTGTAATGGTAGGGTTATTGTGAGATGAAATGGAGGACCTACAGTTTAACTTGAAATCCGAACCACGGTGGAGACCTGGAATTCCTCACATTCACAAGATGTCTTGTCAGAGGTGAAGGAAGGGTTTGGTAATCAGATAAATCTTTGCCGGGACCGAGGATTGAACCCCGGCCACCAGCATAGAAGTCTGACACCTTACCCCTAGACCACCAGGTCACCGACAATTTAATATTTACATAGCCCTTACATAGAGGCACAAATTTTATACTTCCATTAACTTGTTTAGTAAGTGTAAAAAACAATACTTTATAATAACTCCTTACAAACATTAATTTTGGTAATAATAACAAAAAGTAAAATAAATACGCACCATCAAACCAAAAGAAATCAACATAATGCTGAACGGTAATAATACAAAGAATATATCTTTGGACCAAGTCCCTAAACTAACATACTATTGCCCTTTGCTCTACGTTAGAACAGTAACCCATAGGCCTATACAATACATATGCTAATGGTATCAAGAAAGGACGGGTGGTAAGCCCGAGACGCAAAGTTTACCACAGCGTGGCCTGAAAATATATACATTAAATATATACAATTAAAGTGAAATTGCACAGACTAATTGAATTAAACCTTGAATAAGGAGACGGAAAGGCAACCGCATTTGCAATGAACTGCGAGAATCATTTCATAGTTAAAGTTTAAATGAGTTTAAGCCCCAGACAATAATTTTGATAAGATATCCCCTATTACGCCGGAAATGAATTTTGAATATTTAATAATAGATCCCGGCCTCTAAGTCACCGTCCTCACCTAGGTCAGTCGGCGGTATAATGAGTGACCATTGAAACCCAACATCCCAATATATACCCATAATTGTATTCACAGAGAGAAGGGGCAAGGGGAGGAGGGCGTAAGTCGAAAGAACAAACACGACATGAAAATAAGGACCTGGCAACCGGTAGACTATTCTAGACGGTCATAGTGGCGGAACTATTGAGAGATAGCTACATATTATAGGGTTATCCTCATTCCACTGAGTATGGGATGTTATTCAAATATTTAAAAGATATACAGGATGTATAATTGAAAGCATGCAAAAAATTAACAGGACATAGGGGATAATCTACCAATTATTTTGAGACAGGTAACGTGGGGTCTGCGAAGCCAGCTAAGGGGGATATAGACTTAACCATGTCTAACACTGTTACTTATGGCCGGTTTATTTACAGCTAATCATTACATGTAGAATATTTACATTTAGTTGTAATATTACGTACAGGTAGTACTGTACCTTACAGTATTCCATATCATTGACAAACAGAAGGAAACCTACCATTTCGTACCTCACAACAGTTCAGTAGCGGATTTAGGTTTGAGGACGCCCTAGGCCCGAGACGATATGGCGCCCTTTTTTTTTTGTAACAGTATATATATAAACATATATATACATATATGTGTGTGTGTATAAAATAATGAAAATAATAACAATAATAATAAGAAATCTAATTCAGGTATAAATTAAACATTTATTTTTTTAACATAACAATTAAATATAGAATTAATAATAAATTGCTTGTAATTAAAATATAAATTATTTCAATTAAAATTTTTGGCGCTCCTCAAAATCTGCCGCCCTAGGCCCGGGCCTCACGGGCCTAAGCGTAAATCCGCTACTGCAACAGTTGCTCAAAATGACGGCCACCAACCCCAATGCAAGCATGATATCAGCGTACGAGATTCTGCCGCACCCGTTCAAATATTCCATGCGTGTTGCGAACCACATCGCAGGCGACGACAATCTTGGCAATTAATTTCAACTCTGTGTCCACCGGGTTCTCATACACAAGTGATTTGAGATATCCTCATATGAAATAGCCTTCAGGCTCTCCCCCACATCTTTAGGCCCATATCGCCCTTAGCTGGCTTCGAAGACCCCACCACGTTCCCTGTCTCAAAATGTTCGGTAGAGCATCCCATATGTCCTGTATATTTTTTGCACGCTTTCACTGAAACATCCTGTGTATTTCACTGAAAAAAATATTGGCATACTATACAGTAGCTAGTGGTCCCCAGAATATATTTAATACACTGGTTATAGCCTCATGCGGGTCCTTAGTGAGCATAAGTGACGTTAATTAGCATCATTTTATTGATATTGATAGGTAACATTTCGTATTATCACATCCCTGCACTGAGGTAATGAATATAAGTCACCTCTCCTTTGAAAAATACGAGTATTAACCCATAATCTTATGCCGACTAAGTAGTAATTGTGTAGCCACATAAATATTTTACATATGAATTCTAAGTGCTGGTTTATTGGCAGTGGACCTGACACAGAGAAAATCTACCTCTTCAGAGAGAGTTTGAAACCTTTATAATAAACATGCTCATTCTATATTTATTTCACTCCTCTATCATAGTCTCGAATATTAAGCTAGAATATAGCCTTGCACAAAGATAAATTAAACAAAACAAGAAAATTAATGTACCCTACGTCTTGTAAAGTAGCAAGCTCTACCTTTCATTATTCAACAATGGAACAGCTTATAATATAGGGTCATAGTGTAATCCGACAAGTTAATACTTCAACATTCCAGGGTGCACGGAGAGTAGATTAAAAAGTTTTATTAGTACGTTTAAATTATTTTGAAAATATAATAGGGGAGAAAGAATATGAACATACCCCAAGATTCTTAATTTGAATAACACCTAACCAGCTGTTGACTGACCCATCATAAATTTAAAATGTGATAACAATAAATCTTGGAAGACGGGGCTTAATCAAAAATGATAACTGACTTTTAACACCATTTATCGAGATCTGTGTAGTTTTTTTAAAACATTTCAAACGAACACTATATCTGTTTGTTGTAAATTTTTCTTCGATTAAATATGAATCAAAATGTTCTTCTCCAAAGTGTTTTTAACCTTCCACTTAACAGTAGGTCTATTGTTAAAATAAAATAAGTTGAGGAAATCACACGCAGGCACCCATGGCACACACACAAGTGTAAGATTTTGTGTTGTTGTGTGTGGTAGAAGGACGCATAAAACTCCTATTACAATTAAAATTACTCCAAATAGCTTCTAGAGTAGCGTTTCTCTAAGTTTCGGTTATGGAGAACCACCAAATAAATGTTATTGCACTGGGGAACCTCAGGGTCCCTGAGAAAAGGGGAAGGGCAGGCTATTTCAAAGCTATGCAGCAAAAAACATTATTATATGGCAATTCCATTTCAGGACTATAAATGCAAGACAAAAGATAATTTATTTTTGAAAAGCTGAACAAAAATGTAATTTAATCACATTGAATTAGTACTGTAGACTGATTTAAAGTGTTTATTTTATTATTTAAGTACGTGAAATATAATTATGTGTTCATATACATAGTTACAATAGGTGAGTATTAGTTTGAATTGAATGCACTACAATCTCTTGTTTTACTAACTATTCTGATAACCCGCGGTTTTGTGTTATCCGCAGCACTTGTCTCCTACATTGCCGCGGATAATCGGGAGTTAACTTTATTATCAAACTATTCTCTTTTCACAAGTTTAACTCATATTAAAAAATATTTATTTTAATATTACTTTAGTTATTAACTTAGATTTATATTGTAAATTAAAAATAATATATTATGTTTAAATCCACAAAATTTGTAAAATTGTATGAATACATTTGATTGTTCTAGAAATCAAGAATATCGCTGAGGTAGAGGGCCATATAAGTGATGTTCAAACGCCTGTACTCTTCAACAAGTACGCATTGGATCGTGAGAACACTGGAAGGCTTAACCGACTATCTCGTTCCAGTGACCAACGAAATGAGTTGGAGAAAAATATGCAACAACACTTAACACTAGATATACCAATTCCACCTCCATTACATCCTTCTCCTCAAACCATATCACGGGACTTAATAGGAAATATTGACAAGCAAAGGAATGAAAGATTATCTCCTGGATATCTAGGTAGTGCTTCTTTCAGTCATTTAGAAGAAGGTAGTTCACCTTCAACGTTAGGCCGTCCAAGGATTATGTCTCCTATGGGATTTGCTATTAGTCGTCAACATTCACATAGACAGCGTCCTACACGACTTTCACGGCTACGTGAAGATGTAGATTACGACGATTTCGATGATTATGGCATTATGAGTTATGATTACGAGGAGTCAAGCATTGGACATAGTAGAACAAAACCAGTTCCAATCTGGCTCTGTGTGTTTCTTGTGGTAACTTACATTCTTTGTGGTGCGGCTCTTTTCATGAGATGGGAAGGATGGAGTTTTTTAGACTCAGCATACTTTTGTTTCATAACATTAACTACCATTGGCTTTGGTGATTTTGTTCCAGCTCGTAGAGTTAAAAAAAATGATGCTGAAGTTAGCATTGCCTTGTGTTCGTTATACTTATTGTTTGGAATTGCATTGCTTGCAATGAGTTTCAATCTTGTTCAAGAGGAAGTCATCAACAATGTGAAATCAGTAGCTAAAAGATTAGGTATAGTGAAAGATGATGAGGAAGATGATGGTGAATAATATTAATAGTGTAACATAACTTTTTATAGAGATAAATTAATCCAAATATCCTAGAAGTTCCTTTCCATTAAATTGCGTATGTTTCGATCTCTCTTTGAGTGCTAATAATTTTTGCCAATGGCATGCCATTTGCATTAATTATTAGATAGGCTCTTAGTAATAATAATATTCAATGTTATTTGGAGTAAAATTACAAATACAAGTATACAAAATATATTTTTATGTAAATGTTTTGTTTTATGAATTATTTGATAGCTGAATATTTTTAAATGATTTGTTATTACTCCTAATAGATGTATAATATTATCTATCCAGGAATTAAGATGATACTCTTTTTTCTCTCTAGTAAATAGTATTAGACGTTTCTATGGGCACATTGTATACATTTAATCTAATTTATTTTGCTCCCCGGTAACGGGAAAGCTCAGGGTTGTGTCACGGCTGGGTGTAATAATGTTTCCCCCCAAATGGTTTCCAACTCTACCTCAACAAAAATGTTGATACATTTCCTATACATTCTACCTTAGTCATTCCTACCCCATTAGTGTAATCCATATATGCCTATAATTAGAACGGGTGCAAAGACACAATTTAAATAAATTGATGTGAAACATAGTTTTACAAACTAATACCATTGAATTGATATTTTTCAGGAACACATTACCCGTCTACCTAATTCTCATAAAGATCAATTTAAAATAAAGTATGTGAAATAGAATATTATAACTTATTTACAATAAAAGTTTGGTGCAACATAAATTATATAGCTTGTATCTTATGTTAAATTATTTATTCTTAAAAAGTAGTCTTTCACAGTAGGAACATATACAAAAAAGTGTTTAATTGAATCTACAGATTTTACTCCTAGATGCATACTTTAGTAAAGATGTACACCCCGATTCTCTATTAAAGAAAAATATTCTAAATAAATCCAATTTATTGAAAAAAAAACACACAAACCTAACTTTGTGGTACACGTTTGTAAAACGTCAGGAATCTTTGGAGTATTATGATTTTGATTAAGTTTGTCAGTAAGAAATTTGTTCACTAACTATCCCATATCAAAGATTTTAATCAACCTCTCCTTGCCCCATTCCACGAATTCCCTTCTCCTCTAGTCCTTGATTCATCCTTTCTACCACTGACCTTCATGACTGGCATATGTTCGTTTTTTACCTTAAAATCTTCTCTTTTTCTCTGCGTGTTTTATTGTATCGGGATTGTCACAAGCACTAGTCTTTTTTTTCCATTCATCTTTCCTCCCGACGATAAGTTCATCATAGTTTATACCCCTAATCTTGATAAGTTTGCCCTTTCTATCTTCGAGAAGAAACTTCCTAGGATGCAGATCACTTAAGTTGACCCCTC
>CABEEJ010000513.1:177696-193098 GCA_901482245.1 Timema douglasi
GCAACTGTTTATGTTACGGGGGGCCAAGTTAAGAGTATCCCCCCGCCCCCCCCCCCACTATAAAAAGGTTGGATTTTTTTATACCATCTTTCAAGTCCTGTTTTGCACCTGAATAGTTTTGCAAGAAAAAATATTTAAAAGGGAAACAAGTTGGTGGTGGGTGGGCAAGCTAAGCGTGGATCCCCCCACTAACTAATTGGAAGTTTTTTAATGCCGAAATAAAAGTCCTGTTTTGCACCATTTTGCACCCTAATAAATTAGCGAGAAAAAATATTTAACACACAAAAAAATTAAGTCGTTGGATCCTTCTAGTGGAGGAGCAACTGGTTTTCCAAGTGAACTTTGTGATACAATATTGCGTTTTTTTTAAAGTTATTAATTGGCACCCCAAATAGTACAAACACACATGTTGCCACTTCCGAAACTCATGCAGGGGTCTGGGATGTATGGCGAGGGGGAATGGGAAATATCATGTTACTTGTTACAACATTATTGACTGTAACTTCTATAGATTTTATGAAATAAAAGCCCAGAGTAACTAAACTTAACGCTAATAAATTTATCTACAATTTTTGTAGAAAACAAAATGGCCGACAGCATGTAATTAACTTATTATCTCCAGAAACATTAATAAACGGTAACAATCTTACATTTTTTAATATTATTTTTGGTGGTAGTGAGCAAATTAATGTTTTTAGATATACTAATGGTAACAACTATTATAGTGAGGTTAACTCGCTTTAGTTTGAGATATTTACGGTCTCCCTATCACCAAAATTAAGGGAACCAGAAACAGCTATGAAAACATTAGATTAATATTCCCTCAGCAGATGTGCATATTTATGTAATAACGTTACTTGTTCAATGGCTTTGGAAAATGATATTCTTTGCAAAATAGGTGTGTTTAATTCCAAACAAAAGCATTAGGAAAAATCTTTTGCATTCAAGGCTTACGAGAAATTAAGTGATCTTGCAAAAACATTGTTTTCAAAAATAGAATATTGTTTGTAAATGCTGTGTTACGAGTCTAAATCGTCACAATCACCGTCTTCATCATTATAGGAATAAAGAGTGCGACTGTTTTCACACTTCTAAGACTCTTAATTTGTACACATACACATATAGGTCCACAGGAGGTAACTACGGCAACAGGAGCACAATTTGAAGAGACAGTTTGTTTTTCAAGAGCATTTTATGAGCTCTAATATTTATGAAGGTGCTGGTGGCATTTCTGTAATTTTCGGGACAAAATAACCATTAATAGCTTCACAACCATATCCCGGTTCAGGAGATGGTATATTTGGATGAGCAGTAACATCATTGTTCCAAATTATACACTGATAAAATAGCCATCAATATATAGAATTTTAGAGCAGACAACTTTGGTGGCATCTTTTAAGATTCCTCTTTATTTAAAAAAATAGACCATCTTACTTCTATCACTGTCGATGCTATAGATAATCGCATTTAAAGCTTGCAGACAAATTGGTGTAGTCCCTCTTCATTATACTCCCAAATTTCCTTTGCCTGAAAAACATTATATGGTATCACAGCCAGTGAAGGCACGAAATCCTTGCAAAGTACTGGTTTTTTGACTTTTTGTGGACACATTATTAGATAGTTAATACTTTGTGCTTGAAGTAGAACAGTTAGCAATGCTGGCTATTCTGTTGGTGGTGCAGGTATCAGTGGGGTAGCATGAACTGCAGTTATTGGGAAAGTTGTGGTTATATGAGAATTGAAGGTGGCACATGTTGGAATATTTGAATTTCCATTCATGTCTCCACTTACACATTGTGTGCCATCTTGCAAGGAAGTTTCTCCGATTTTGTCGAATGTCTTCCCTATAAACCATACCTTCATGTCGGTAATACCAGGGTGGCCTACAGAAGCTATACTGATGTCAGGTTAAGTTTTGAATTTCAGAATCGGTTTAGATGTCATAAAACAATCATTGATAACAGTTTAATAGTCAGGAAGGTATAGTGCACAATTTCCAGACGTTTTTACAGTTGAAGAACTTGTGTATTATCATCTGCTTCTTTTCGCTGATAAATGGCCAGTGCTGTGGCATGTGTAGTGTTTTATCCATTAGAGGTATCTTTCATGAAATCAACAATTGAAAAATATATATCAGCTCTTGAACATACTTGCAGGTAAATACACTCTATTATTCCTGCAGACATCATTCATAACACACTCTTCGATTTGAGCCTCATACCTGAGAAGACAGTTATACTCAATCCAGAAGTCCAAACCATAAAGCAGATTGACAATACTTTTATTTCTAGTGGCTTGATAAATTTACATTCTTATGCATTGTTTGCATATTGTCAGTACATGAACGGTACACTCGTCTCTCATTGTATGTCATAGCTATAACAGTTTGTGAGATAATCATGGTTGCTTTATTTACAGCAGTTGATTTTCTTTCTGATGAAATTATTTCTTCCCTCCCACTAAAAGGCGATATAAAGAATGCATACACTTCACGTGGAATGAGGTACTTGGGCGTGTGCATTTTTCCTGTGAACTTCCATTGCTGAGCGTAATTTATGCACTTTTGGAGTAAAAGAGCTGCATCATAGAGACACTGCATGTTTACATCCGTATCATTACCACACTGATATATTGCATCGATAGAAACATCTCGTATTTTTTTAATGAAGCTATTTTTCGGTTAGTTTCTTAGAGCTGGTCGGTGGAATTAAATATCACCAATGTTATCAATGAGTATTTGCTTTATTTGTTTCTGAGATATCATAGGATAAACCAGGTTGTTCATTGCCCGTATGTTTTCATAAGTGGCTTGGATGACAGCCATATTTATAGCCCACTTTTGTAGACATTCAAGAATGAGACTGATAAATTCAATTTCTGCTGCAGCTTTTGTTGTAGAGTCTTTACAAGTAGTATTCGTAGCCTGCCTTAGAACATTACTTACATTTTTGGCAAATGTTATCTAACATTAATGGATTCCCATCCTCCTCATTGATAGCTGTGTTGAGTTTAATGTTTAGAGCTTCGTTCCCATTTTTGTAGATAGAATCACGCAGATTTTTTTGGGCTCGATCAACTGACACACTTAGAACGAATAAGTCGTGTTTTGCTCCCTGTATCACTTTCAGTCGATGATATTTGAATGTCATATTTTTGTTTTAAACGGTAAAGTTTTCCTTTGTGAGAAACAGTGTGGAACCAACTCCTATGCCAAGATGCTCCTCCCTCAGTAATTTTTTGGACAGTTACACCTCGCAGACGATGGTTTGCTACCACGCATAGGTCATCAAGATATTGGTCCCGCTTTTTGATTTTTTGTTGTACACTTTCATGATAAGTACCAGGGCTTTTAACAATACCGTTTGAGGAAATATTACAAATCATACATACATTAATGCCAATGTCTATTTTGGGTTGTTGGTTCTCCCCCTCACGTCTGACTGGTACAGAACCTCCACTCTCTCCACGATTTTATACTCTTTCTCGAGAATGTGCAACGGGTGAAAGTGGAGGGCCGAGAGGCAGTGGCGTGAGAGAGAGGAACCGGCAGCTTTATTTAATCCAAATTACATGTTATACAAATACATAGAGGCATTTTAACATATGAATTATCAGATATATGTTTCTCATAACCGTTCTTCTTACTATCTCTTCCCTCGTCCATTCCGCCGGAAGGAGGTGTTTGAGGCACCGCCATCGCTTCTCGAGGGCTGTGGGCTGTAGATCGGCGTCTGTAGTGGTGGCGGTGGTGGTACAAAACCTGGTGGATATATGGATGCACCGGCATTCCCTCCTGATGCTACGATGGTCGTTGGCTATCCCTTCGTGAGGGCGATTCACACTACATTAATCCGGTGGATCAGGACTTGCTGGGTGGCTCTTGGCAGATATAGGTACCATGATGCCATTGCTAGGAGAAAGTTGGCCTGATGTTTGTCACGGTCAAACTGAAGCTCCGATGCTTTGGCTTTCGAGGCCAGAGCAACACGAAGCGCTGCTGATTCATCCACATCCAGGAGGGCCTTATATGTAGGAAGCGGTGACAACCAAGCATCTCTTGTCAGTGCTATTTGTGTTGCCAGTCTTGGTGCCGTCGCTACACCTGCCTGGGGTTATGGTGTTGCTTCATCTGGTTGGGCCACCAGTCGATGCCTCTGAATCGGTCTTCATTTGAGGTGACTGTCTGCGTCAGTTCTTGTATGGCCTGGAGCAGTTGGAGTTGGTCTTCTCTCGGCATGGCGATGTCATCCACATCCCTTCTGAACTTTATTACCTTGACTGGGCTAAACGAGTGGTCTCTTGAAGGGGTAACCGCTGACTCGCCTTGAGCTAAGAACGATGGTAAATGCGGTGGAGTCCGAGATCCTTAAGGTGAACCGGAACTTAGGCGAGTGCTTGTTGCCGACGTTGGACTAGGCTCGGATACTGTGGGGCTTCCCGGAACCGAGACGGTTCTGCCAGATCTGAGATCCACGGCTCATGTGTCTCCTTCAATGTCCAGAAACGTCTCGGAGTCTCGTTTTCGGCAATAATCTGCGTAAGGGTGTCCGATATCTGTTGTGTCTGCTAGTGATGTAGTGTTTTTTCTTATGTTAGCTTGTCCCAACAATGTGTGCATGCCTTGCTTCCCCAAAAAAAGCTGTGATTCTTCCTATGCTAATAATATTAATGTATTTTTTGCACTCAAACATGAAGTTTTGAACATGAATAGTCTAGCCAGAAAGATAATTAACTATAACACAAAGTTATTGTGTCTTATTATATTCACACCCGCCTTGGTGGCGTAGTTGGCTAACGCGCTTGTCATGTTGAGCTTGACTGCTGAGGACGGGGAGATCGAGATTTGAATCTCGGTTGGGTGAACTGGGGGTTGGTTTTTCCTNGGGGGGTACTTTTCCTAAATGGTTTTCCACTCTCCTTCCACGCAAATACGGGTTCACTTCCTCTAATTAAACCTTCCCAATTCCTAATACACTAGAGTAATTAGTACTTAAAAAGCGTATAACCCGAATGGGTAGTAAGACGAGGTGTTAAATATTATTATTATATTTACGGATATCCAAAGTATAAATGTTTTTAGTTTCAAACTGTTTTTCACGCAATGTTTTACACCTTAGTAATTAATCTACTTTACCGTAGAGATAACCCGCCTCGGTGGCGTAGTTGGCTAACGCGCTTGTCGTGTTGAGCTCGACCGCTGAGGACGGGGAGATCGAGGTTCGAATCTCAGTCGGGTAAACTGGGGGTGGTTTTTCCTAAATGGTTTTCCATTCTCCCTCCACGCAAATGCGGGTTCACTTCCTCTAATTCAACCTTCTCAATTCCTAATCCATTAGAGCAATTAGTACTCAAAGCGTATAACCCGAACGGGTAGTAAGACGTGGTGCTAAATATTATTATTATTATTACAGTAGAGATAAATAGGTTGTTTTAGTGTCTTGTTTAGAAACAGTTTTTACACACTAGTTACCTTTTCTTTTTACTTTTGATATCTTTTTACTCTGTCTTATATTTGAGTTTTAGTGTCACCAAACTTGAAAATTATTTCCTTGTTGATGACGTTTCTATTTTATATGAACAAGGCTGGTGAACTTTTCTGACGGGGCTTACTATGTGAAATATTAATGGTATACCCTGCCTTTCTCGATATTCAGTCATTTTAAATTTAAGTAGTTTTGGAAACGTTTCTTAATGCTATCTTAAAAATGCTTACTGAGCAATTGTTGGTCCCGATGGCTATCTTACCTATGAGGTCATTGTAAGAACGAAACTACCCTAGATGAGCTTCTTTTATGTAATGTGTTCGAGCTGGAAGGGTGTGCATGGGCATCTTTAATAGTAGAACGCTACCATTTTCCTATATTACTATATTATTATAAAGGTTTCATTAATAAATATATATATAATAAAGCTGTGCATTATATATATATTAAAGATGTGCATTATAAAATGTATTTTCATTTATATTTAGAATAAACGACAATATTTTTCTCATTGATGGGAATTATTAATTATAAAATAACGAGGTGCTTTATATCCTGGACCATGGCTCATTAAGTAGTAATTTTTTTCATAATATTCTGAAATAGTGAAAAATATAGTTCTTGGGTCCAGTTAATAGCTAAACTTTTGTGCCGAATAAATTGTTTTATTTATTATGAAATGATCCTAGTTAAAGAGCTTAGAAATGTAAAATATTTGCCCCACCATATTTTACTGCAAATTTGAAAAGTTGAAATTTTTTAATATATTTTAGAAAACTTAATTTGAATCTTATGTAGAATTTAAATTAGAGCTGTATTTTATATTTAAATGTTTGACTTTTAAGAAATAACTATTCACAAGTTAGAAAGTATGCTTTAAATTTAGTTTAGCCATTTTTTTAGATTTTTTATTTCTTCATATAGAGAGAAAATAGTCCTATTGTAATCAAGAACATTTTAAACCTCGAGATTATGTTGAAGCTTTACGTTTTATTTTCCCCTGAATTAAAAAAGTGGATTTTACAATTCTGTCTATCTCTGTACATAGATACTAAACTGTTTGAATGATTTTGTTCAAAATTTAATGGATATACTTTGGGAATTTATATTGATTTTTACACTTATCCTTATATTAACTGTAGTTTATTTAAGAGTGACTTTTGAAAATTACAAATATTTCGAGAAGGCTCTACCAATTTAGTTTAAATGGTGTATTTAGCTAGTGTTTTATCCGACAAATAACACTGTACACTTGTTTTTGTGCAATTTAATGAATAATCATTTCTGGAAGTCAAAAGATTCTCGAAAATGGCTCTATCAGTTTGGTTAAATATGTATATCTGGGGAGGCTTCAACATGACAAATATAAATAAACCCTTGTTTTTTAGGGAAAAAATTATTAAAGGGTAGTTTACCAAAGACTGATTTTTTATAAAATTTAAAATATTTTGAAAATAGCTTTAATGATTTGGCTCAAAATGGGTATCTTGCAAATTATTTACAATAAAAATAATTGCATAATTATTATTTTTTCTTAAACAATTCATTTAATAGTAGTGCTGATAACTGATATTCGAAAAATTGTAATTTAAAAAAGAAAAAAAATGAATTACAGCGTTTTACTGCTTGTTCAGCCTATACGCATCTATTGTAAATACTCTAATGGTGTAGGGAGGAGGAAGGAAGTATTTTAGAAGTAATCTACCTGCCTTTGACTGGAAGGATAGTGGAAAATCATTGAGGGAAAAATACCCTCAGTAGACACCACCAGTAATTGAATACAAATCTCCCCATCTCCAGCAGGCCAGTCTAACAGGAAATTGACGCCTTGGACGATTCTGCCGCTGAAATGGTTTTTTTAAAAAATAGATTTAACAATTTTGCCAATTGAGGACTATTTTACATGATTTAATAATAACGTATGTTGGTTTTTAAAAATATATTAATTAAAGGGTAGTTTACTTATGATAAATTTAAGAAAATTCAAAATATTTCAATAAAGGGTTTTAATATGTTATTTAAATGGGTGTCTATTAGTTAATTTTCATGATAAATAGGAAGATATATTTATTTTTAACAAATATAAATAATTTTAGGGTAGTTTACACATTTTTTTTTTTTTGAAAATTTGAAATATCAAAAAAATTGTTTTTTTGTGTGTGAAAACTGTTTTTATTGTGCTTAAAAATGATTGTTTTCTAAGGAACACTTAAGTGGAGTTTACAAAAAAACTTTCCTTTATCAAAATGGGGGGGGGGGGGNTTTCCTTTATCAAAATGGGGGGGGGGGGGTTACACTTAACTTGGCTACCAAACATTTTTTAACTTTAAATTAATTTATTTTTCTTCCAAAACTAATAAGGTGCAAAACGGTGATAAATATGTAGACAACGATGGTATATTTACAATTACAATTATTTACAACTTAATTTATCTCATATTAAAAAATATTTCTCATTAATCAATTGAGGTGCAAAACACCATAGTTGGATACAAAACAGGACAATTATTTTGGCATTTAAAACCACCAAATTATAAAGTGGGGTGCTACGACCTATCCCCCTTCCACATTTATTACTAGAATATTTTTTTCACAAAACTATTAAGTTGCAAAATGCCATACTTGGGTGCAAAACGTTGAAAATAAATATTTTAAATTTTAATTTAAAAAAAATTGAAATTGGGGGTGACTACACTTAACATGACCCCCCTACCTCAAACAAAAACAGTCGTACCGTAACTGGGAGTGGCGTGAAAAACATAATACTTGGGTGCAACATTATGCAAAATAAGTGCAAAACAGTGATGTATTTACAATTTTAATTTGAGGACGCGTAGTCTGGAGGTAGGGACCAACAACTTAATTTTATATCATATTAATTTTTTTCTCGCTAATTCATTAATGTACAAAACAGAATTCTTGGGCGCAAAATGGCGCAAAACAAGACATTTATTTTTGTCTTAAAAACCAATTAATCATCGAGTGGGAGGCTACGATCAGCTTGGCCCCCCTCATTTATTAATTTAAAATATTTTTTCTTGTACAACTATTAAGGTGCAAAACGCCACACTTGCGTGCAAAATGGTGAAAATCAAACCCTTTAAATTGGCATTAAAGAATAAAGTTCTAATGTTAGGGGGCTACAACTCCAAACATAAACAATCGTACAGTCTCTGGGGATGGTTTGTAAAACTTAGTACTTGGGTGAAAAATGGTGCTAAGTAGGTATAACACGATGGCATATTTACATTCTTAAATTAAGGGTATGGGGGCTGGAGGGAGGGTCCAACGACTTTTTTTTGTATGTTAAATATTTGTTTTTCGCTAATCTATTAGAGTTCAAAATGCCATACTTGAATGCAAAATGGTGCAAAACAGGACTTTTAAGCTGGCATGTTAAAATCCAACATTTTGATAGTGATAGGGGAGGGCTATTCTTAACTTGGCCACCCCTAAACATTAACAGTTGTACCACCTATGGGGTTAGGGTGAAAAACGGTGCAAAATAGGTGCAAAATGGGGGTATATTGAAACTTTAATTTTGAGGGGCCAACTTAAGTGATTTCTAAGATTCACGTAGATCACCTTACGTATATTCAAGATCTCAACTGAACAGTTCATCTTGTAACTTTAGGCAAATACTTCCCTTTAATAACCAAGGAAACAAAGGGCACACTATAAAGGAAGACTCTGAAAAAGCTAACTTCAGCTGTTGATTTCGTGATCACATTGGGACTTCTTCTTGAATATAAATATAAAATTTGGTCGGGTGGAGTTTTTGAGTATGGATGGGTTTGAATAACAGAAGGGTACGGTCCTAGCCTTAAGTAACCAATGTTCGAAAGATACATCTAAAACTGAATCTTAATGTAAGTTATTGCAGGGTTTAGCGGAAGATGAACTTTTTTGGGGTATAATGGTCAAACTCACAGCCGGTCCGAGAGTCGAGGACACAGTAAAACAATGAGACATTATTCACGATTTGTAATAATGTACAGGACGACAAGAAAACTTTAGTTAGGGAAGGGTGGGTGTAGCGGTGGTTGAAAAAAATGGACTTGGTAAACATTCAATTTCAAGTGATCAATTATGATAGAGTGGTGTGAACTTACCTACCCTTCAACACTCCCAAGACCGAATAACCCCGGTAGCAGGTAATATTATGGTCATTACTAGTGAGTTTTCTTTGGGGGTGGGTGTTTTCATTCCGCTTTTAGATGTTTATCACGTACTAAGAAATGTTCCTGACTAATCTGCAAAAAGTGACAGTTGTGAAGACTAACATACAGCTTTCTCTCTCTAGTTTTAATTTCTCACACTAATGACTCAAACTTTTCTTTGGAAGTAAGGGGGGAGGAGGGAGTTAACTCAGTTACACAGTGACTAAGAAAAGCCTGTCTGGGTTAAATGAATCTTTGTAGTTCAGGAATTTCCTATTTATGAAAATAAAAACTAATCTAAGGCCATTTATATCATTTATTACATTTTCAACTTATTATAACGTGCATTTTATTAACCGACTAATTATATCAATGCATGAATTAAAAACTAGCTTACTCCATAACAGTCACAATGAGACCCCCAGCTGTCAAATCGTCACTGCTAGAGGAAAATCCCAATTTTATCAAACGTGCAGGGAATCGAACCAAATACTCTTGGTTCAGATTAAGACCAACTAAGACTATTATAAAATTATTTAAAGGAATTTATCTACTTTAGTACACATAGTATATTGCTTAATAAAGACATAGAAAACTAAAATACATATTACTTTTTTCACTAAGGTGAGGTCGAAGTTCAAATCTTATTCGAATTAATTGGGAGATGTTTTAATACTACCTATAGATCAAAACGTTAAAAGGCCCTTGTTTTAAATTATGATCAAATAAAATCTATCAACAAAATATGTGGGTGACCTGGCGGTCTAGGGGTAAGGTGTTGGACTTTTTTGCTGGGGTCCAGGTTTCAATCCTAGGTCCCAGCACAGATTTATCTGATTACCAGACCCTTCCTTCACCTCTGACAAAATATCTTGTGAATATGGGGAAGCCAGGCCTCCATCGTGGTTCGGATTCCACGTTAAACTGTAGGTCCTTCATTTCATCTCACAATCACCCTAAAACAAACACATAAACATATTGCTATCTATGTTCATTTTAGGCCTATATCCCTGCTGGACTGTACTATAAGCATTTCCCGTTTCTGGTTGATCCCAACAGTCGATATTATTGTAACTGAGCCAAATATTTAGGTAAAAGACTACACTAGTTAATGTAACAATAAAATTATTGATTGAATTTACAATTTTTATGGTTATTTTTTCTTTGCACTACATCTACTACCCGTACGGGCTATGCACCTATGTATATCTACTAAATTACCCTAATGTGTGGAGGGAAGAGTGGAAAATAGTTTAAGATAAACCACTCCCAGTACACCTGACCTGAATCAAGACCCGACCTCACCGCCTTGGCAGTCTAATATATTGCGTCAGCTATCTGTTTCCCCGTTCAATATATATGTTTTGGCGAATGGTACGTCAATAATGTATACGTATGACCAAACTGTCACAATAAAGGGCGCAAATGATGTTGTATCAATGCTGCATCATTTTATAAACACATTCCTAGATTCTGAAGTAGAAGAATTGAATATTTTTTGTGATTCAGCAATTGGGCAGAACAAGATAACTGTGAAGTTTCCAATCAGAGGTCATTCTTTCATGGAGCTTGACAAAAACATGGGCTTGATTCCAAAAAAAGTTATTGCTGAAACATCAGATGGCTGGAGGAGAATAATCCGTGATGCAAGAACAAAACCGTCTCGTTTTGAGGTTATAGCATGTGAACAAACTATGTTCAAAAGCTGGGGAGACTTCCTGACACCACATTACAAGAAAAAGCTTCCAACAGCAAGGAGGCCTATTCAGCAAATGAAGGTCTCTCAGGATAAACCACATTTCTTAAGTCACAAGTAGAACTACAACGGCCCATATCTGTCACATCGGTCATAACAGACAAGAACAATAAGAAAAGATCCACACTCACTACTGATCAGAGGGAGCCAGAACAGCTGTATCATGCACCCATCAAACTTCCCATGGAGAAATACAGGGACATAGAGGATCTACTTAAGTTATTGAGGAGGAAGGCTCCCAAGACGTTTACCACCAGCTTCTTTCTTTAGTCCAGGGAACTGAACAACAAGATCCAGGACCTAACTTTGATGGACCCGACCGTGATTTTTAATAGATAAGAAACACGTTTACAATAATTCATAAGTTATTCTTTATTTTATGCCCTTTATATAAGCTACCATTGCCAATTTTATAACCATGGATACAGCGAAAGAAGGTTAATTCTTTCTCCCCTTTTTCAGGTGGTTACCTCTTGTACCCTGGCGGAAGTGCTCGTGGACTGAAAAAAACTTAACAGATTGAGGAGAATTGAAATGAATATATGATTACAGTTGAATTTAATTAAGATACTTAAATAATAACTTTATTGTATTACAATACCATAGTTATTTTTAGTATGTCATAGTAAAAATAATTATTCAAAATGAATTATAACTAACCCATTTCTAAAAAAATACGAATACAGGAGAAAAAGACATCAGAGTCCTGTAATAAATTATGTAATTAATCAATTAATTACAGCAAAAGTTTATTGCATTCACATTTCATTGTGCTAGGGCTGATTGACAAATTCCTGACGAATTTAAAAAAAATACCCCAATAACTTGGAATTATTATAAAAGATAAAAGTCGGTAAATTTTAAATTTCATCTTCTGAAAAAAAATAGTAAGCTGGACTCTGATAGTTTTTCCCTTGTACCCTTCAAATGATATTAAACGCTTACGCGAGACATTGGTTCTATCAGCACAAAATTAAGCGGCGGGTGAGCTTCTCCAATGGTGAAAAGCAATACAAATTCGATGCCAACTGACTGCTATACATGAGTGGTTGAATGCACTAAACCACAAGAAGAAGAGGGGGAGGGAAGACACACTCACTATCAACAACAACTACCTCCAGTGTCATCTTCCACCACTGAATAAGATCGCCTCAACACCATTTGAAGGGCATTTTTACAATAACATTTCAACGTTTTAAGTACCAGCTTCAAGATATTTTCCGATAGTATAAACAATATATTTGCAATGACTTGAATTGATTGCTTGGCTCGATGTTTTCAGGATTGCAGGAGACTTATTAGATCAACAACTTCGTTAGGATCTTCCCAAGTAACTTAATTGACCCCTCTATCTCTCTCAGTTTTTAAAATCTCTTTTCTTCATGGTTCTACTAATGAAACATTGGTTTGATGTGATAAAGATTCGTTCTTTGAAACTATAATTTTATATCTCAAAATCCTTCACAGTGTAAGGTGAAGAAATCTTTCTTAAGAGTAGATCTAAAAGTACACGCATGTGAGAGAAGACTTTCGGTCCTATTAATACCAACAAAAAATATATGAGCGACTCTGAGTACGGCCCCATTTACATCATAGCTTACATCACAAGTCATATCAGATTGTTTTAAAGTTGTGTAAGGATAACTCTATAACAGGTGCTTGTTTTAGTATCTTTTAGGTTATATTTCCTACTTATCGTATTCTTTACTCACTTTAGGGTCCAATATTGAATTTACTATATTTAACATAATGATTGGTTGCTAAACCGTAGGTTTAAAGGTTTATCACTCAACGACATTTGACTCGTGGCTTACATCACGTACTTATTATGCTTCTTGATGAATGATTTGAATCTTTAAAGTCAGTTTGAGAAAGATATAATTTCTATAAGCTTTCTATATTAAGCATCTGAAATCTTATCTCTTATACTGATATCTGGTTTCAAAATTGAGTTCCCAGAATTATCAAGCATCGTATCAATGGGGAAATTGATGCTTCATCTCATTTCACAGTGATGAGTAGAGGTTTGGTCTTGTGTCTATTTTAGAACTTAGTTTATTTTTAAGTTTTATGATATTATTGATAAATATAATAACACAAATATGATAAAAAACAAACAATAAACATACTATTACTGTAAATTAGTTATAATACCATATTTTTACTACTGTTTTCATTAAATCATACTACCCATCAGGGCTATACGCGTTTAACTACTCTAATTACATAGGGATATGGAAGGTATATTTTATAGGAAATGTAAAATTATTTTCGGGGAGTGATAGAGGGAAACGATTTAGGAAAAAAAAACACCCTAAACTTACCTGGTAGGGATTAAAACCCTGACCTCCTCATCAAAGGCAGACCAAACAAACATTTAGACCCCAAGCTCATCGATGAGTTTTTTCTATTCATGCAGTTTTAATGTATTCTTGAAACAGATAAAATAAAACCCCATTTAATTAGGCCTACAATTGATTATCTTCACTTTATAATTTCATTATTTAATGTGTTGTAAAATAATTATGTTTAGAGATAAACTTGAAGATATTTAAAACTTCTATATTAACTTAATTCAAATAGAAAATAAGGAAATATAGCATTAAGTATTATTGTGTTTGCTGCTGGATGAACTTATTACTACAATTAATTTCGTAATGTGTGATTTATTCATGGAATAGTTCAGAACAAGGGATCCCAAATCTTCTAGCCAAAGTGCTAAATTTAAAACTAAACATATTTGATGGACGCACACATATAACACACTTTTTTTTTTTTGCAACTATACCTAAATCTGTACTGGTGAAAAGATAGAAAGTACATTTAGAAACTATCTGTGGTGTACAAGCTGAGCTGACAAGACACCTTGTGAATGTGAGGAATGCCAGGCCTCCACCGTGGTTCGGATTCCACGTTAAACTGTAGGTCCTTCATTTCATCTCACAATCACCCTACCATTTTCACATTAGCGTAAGTGCGTATAACCCGAACGGGTAGTAAGACGCGGCGCTAATAATAATAATAATAATAATAATAATAATAATAATAATACAAGCTGAGTACCTATAGGTACACTCCAGTTACCCTGAAAGGTAGCAGTGGTACCTTGACGGAATACAATATGGTTCTATTTCACCAGCAATGCCATATTAGAACCATGCAAAGTAAATTTGCCACCTTTCAGTATAAACTAATTATGCAATTATTTATTGTAATATTTGGGCCTCTTTCAAATATAAACTTTGTGTATTATAGCTATAACTTATTTTATCACATATTATATAATATAGTGAAACAAGAACTGTCTCTGGTTGAATGTATGACACTTGAGTGCCACACTTTGTAAGCCCCAGGTCTATAATAAGGGAGACAATGTTATTGTTAATTTACAGTTAAAAGAAACCTTTTTCATATTTTTTTTTATGAAAATGAAAATATTTAGCAAATTTTAGCATCATGACATGAACATATTACTTTGCAAATACATTTACACGGTTCAATTGTTTAAGTTATTTGAAAGAAGTTTACATGGATATAATTTTCTTTTTCTCAATTCTATAGACTTGAAAGACATCATCACTGCAGTAGGGTAGCTATTACATAGATGATGTGGGTTGAAATAATTATTTAATAACATTAATGCTTAGTGGCGTAGTAAGGGGTTAGCACAAAAGAATATTGGACCTTCACCTCTGAATTAAATAAGAGTGAGGATTATTCACTCGGATATGTTGTGTGAATTAGTTGCTTTCAGAAAACGTTTAAAGGTTTTTATTGGTAACTCAAGATCTTTTGGTGTTTGGCCGTAAGTGTTTTTACCATTTTAAACCATGTGGAATATATTATAACTGGTTAGTAAACTGTTAATATTAGCAGCTTTGTATAATATACTGTGGCCAAGACAAATTTTCATTTCAGTTAGAACTGAAGCTCCATTAAAAAATAATTACATTGCATACATCAATTAAAATCTGGTAGAGCGATAGCTATGGCGTTGGGGGGG
>CABEEJ010000513.1:193217-213004 GCA_901482245.1 Timema douglasi
ACAACGATAATGCAGCAATAACAAAAAATAATGCAAAATGTAATAACAGGAAGCTAAGACTCAACCCTATAATAATTTAAATTAATCATATTTAATTTAATTATTCATCTATGGTCATTCTGAGTGCTCAATTTCACACTATTTAAGTTTTATATGATGAAAATGCAAATAATCAGATTCCAGTATTTTGGAGTAACCCATACTTGCAGCTAAGAGGCCCAAGACGTTAGGGACTTAATTTATAATGTTTTTAATGAGGATAATTTATTACACTTAGGGCCGGTCTTATGACTACCTAAATATTGCTATTGGGAGGTTAAAGTTATCTACCAGATAAAAGTTATCAGCCACTTTAATGTTTTACACGTCTTATGAACTGAATTTATCTGACAGATAGCTATCTATCTATATGATAAATATATTTTTATTCAGAACACGCAAGGTTGGTACTGTTCTTACTGGGTCGCGCATACGTATAAGCCTTGCTGATAGCGCTACATACCTAGCGAGTGGTGAGAACTCTCAACATTTGTTTAATAATGGCGGCTAAACGAGTGGGAGGAAACAGATGGCGTCACGTGGGCGCAGAATCTAAGATGTCTTGCAAGTACTAATTTCAGTGTCTGCCAAAATTTAAGCAATTGTTGGGTACAACGTTTACAAAATTTCATTTATTGTACACACCTTTTGATAATTTGTCCTTATATAAATATAACTCTACAAATGGCTTGTCAGTTTACATAAAAGTGTGAATTAAATGTTATAACTTTATATAGTTAGAGCCCGGGCCTGTGCCTACTAAACACGTAAACCAAGATTTTAACCTAAAAACAGATTTTGTTAGGCGAAACCTCATTAAAAACAACGCGCCACTATGGAAATAGCCATTTTAACTTCCAGATAAAAGTTACCAGGTGCTTAAGCCTCCCGATAAAAATATTAAGGATAAATACATTTTATCTGACAGTTATAAGACTCACTTTTAACTTATCCACCAGATAGAAATATGTATCCACCAGATAGATATTTACCCAGGAGTCATAAGACCGGCCCTTAATAAATAGTAAGTATTAATTTGTGCCTCACTTTGAGCTGGTAGGTATAGGTTTGAGATGTTTGAATAACAACTGCGTGACTTGGTTAATTTTCCATACTCCCTCCATTTTAATGGAAACATATTTCCTATTAACTAATCAACTCACACCATTTTCCAATTAATAGACTCGTCAATAGCCTTTGTTCCAATCAGTTTGATTATTTATATTTGCTTAGAGTCATAATACCCTTCCGGTATATCCACATATTTACTCTAATGGGTTGAGATGATGAAGTTAGAATTTAGAAGAATTTAACCCACATTTCCGTGTAAGAGGAGATAAATAATTTCTGAAAGAAAAAAAAAACCTTCAGGACACCCAGCAGAGATTCGAACACTTATCTCCCAGTACTTGGCAATTCACTATATTGTGAGCGTGAAACTTTAGACCGAGTGGCACAAATTCCGGTAGTATAGTTATATATGTACTCGACATTATGTTCACACATCTTGTTTTTTACTTTATTGTTAGCCCTCGGTGTCGTAGAGAGAATATATTGTAATAGTCAAACAAATTGCACTAGAGATTTTATGGGTGTCAACATTTTATGACCCATTGAACAAAAAAAAAAGGCTGTTATTTTGCAATGCCATTTGTTTGTCTGTCTGTGTGTCTGTATTTTGGCCTAGAACTGAAACAGTTTGATTGGGGTGGAACTTGATATAAAGGACTTTATTAATGTTCCCCAGAGGCGTTTTTGGAATTACATTATCTAACTTTAAAATTAAGGATAGCTTACTTAAAGGGAAAGGTGAAAAACTTTATTTTCTCAAAATCGGCTTAACGATTTAAACTAAAACTCGTATATAGAAACTCTTTAACACTAGAACCAAATGGTGAATCTCATTTTACCATGAACATGAGTTTGAGGGTACTTTACATAGGCGCAAATTTCCAACTCTTACCTTATATCGGTAACTCTTTGAGATGTATGAAATAACCTAACAAAGAAAATATGTATAATGATTACAGATACAAATTATTTAATTGAAATTAATTTTTATAAAACCAATTGTTTCCGAGATATACATATATTTAAAGAATAGCTTTGTATTGGGAAATTATCCTTATGCTCTTTGGTGGACAGAGGTATTCCTCTTTTCTCAGTGTCTTTGTAACAATATATAATATGATTTAGTTTATGCTCTTTGGTAGAATGTGATACTCTTTTTACTTTCTGTGGGTTCCTCAGAGAGCGTATTCAATGTCTTTGCTCTCCCTTTACAAATCTTATGAGCTTTTAGTAAATGTTTCTATATTAATATAAAAGAAAGAGAACGTGTGTGTGGTGCACCGTACCATTTATTATTTATTATTAACATAATTTAAATTAATGCACATTATACTTAAAGCACTGTGTGCAAAGAATCAAAAGGTTTAAACTTGTGAATCTACTTCCTGGCTCGCACCAAAGTGCAGGCTAGCACATTTACCGGTCATCAGTATGGAAGTCGAGTAAATTCAGTACAGTTTGCTTATTTCAACTGCCCCACTCAGCAAATAGTACTAATTCAATGATATATTGAGAACAGAAACTGCAAACTACCACTTTATCTAATGTATCATGATACTGTGAAGTTGCATTTGTCACGTCTATAACTTTTTTTCAAATATTCAATGGTAGACATAATAAAGAGAAAAATTACTATTCAACAAAGAAGATAACTTGGATATATTTTTCTTTGTTGGACAAATAAGTGAAACTTACTTTGGTTGATGAATGGTCTAAGATATCGACTCCGATGATGGGGAGATCCGGTTTTCAGTTCTGGTTGGGTGCACTGTAGTTAGTAATTCCTTAATTGTTCTCTATTCTCCCTTCAAGGAAATGTGAGTTAATTCCCTTTCAAATATCCCTTTTTAACCAGTGCAATTAAAATCCATGTTGACCGGATGGGTATTAACCCAAGGTGTAAATAATTGTATCTGCTACAAAAAATTAATGCATCTACGCACAAAGAGGAAATCCAAGTTTGATGGATGTGTCCGTAGATACGTGGACATGATTTTATAAATCTATATCTATTGATAAATGGAATATAAATAATTATAAAACCATTCTGATACATAAATTTTTCTATATAATAACTTTCATGACAACATCTCAAATTTGTAGGCCCAACACCAGAAAATATGTCCCATTTTGCTTGGGATACAATGTTTTTAAATATAATCTACTAAATATTTTTTTTCACTACTATATTTTAGTCATGGGAATGTCTGAGGTTGAGAGATTTTGAGGTACCCGTTCCCCCAATAGACTATTAGTCTTTAAGATAAAATATCATTCAATATAAAATTTATTTGAATATTTTGTTTAAATATTTTGCTCATTTGTAAGATTTCACTTGTTTCATACATGCATTGTAGGCCCTTCCATGGTGCACCCAAGATTAGCCAAGTAGGGGAATTCACCCACAACCCCACAAATACCTTAAATAATGGTAATAAAAACCCAAATCATATAAATCACTGCAGATGTGTCAAACGAATATTCTACATTTTAATACCAAGCTTATAACTTGGTTATTCAAAATGTATATTTTTATTAAAAACCCTCTAAAATGCCAAATACAAATGAAAAACGATAGCTTCAATATATTGTATAAAGGTTGTATCTAAATACAATTTTAACTAATATTTCTTTATTTACTGTTTGAACAGTATCAAAATAAAAGTATAAAAGATTTTGAACTAGTAGCCTTAATTATGATGTTTAATTTAAGTACACAATATTTTTTCAGGCTCTAAACACAATATAAGGGTTAATGACACTTGAGGCCACCTTTAGAGACTACAGAATCTCTTTTACTACACCTAATTTCACATTAAACTAATATTAAGTAGCTTTGACCTGCCTGGACTTGAACTGAAGAGGGTACCAGAGCTGATTAATCAATGCAATGAGACATATTGCCTTGGAGCTTTCAACCATAGCTTTGAGTCTATGATGAATTAAAACATTTCAAACGTAATAATTAAAATCTACTAATAGGAATAAAAAATTTCACAAAATTTAATCCATGTGAAATCTCACAAATCTTATATACATTTGAAATTTAATTAGCTAATTTTATAAAGAGAAAATGTAATAAAAATAATTCGAGATCTTGATATTTTTATTACTTCGCTTTACATTCTATTCGGCCTTTATTATTATTATTATTTTATTGTTATCTAGCACCGCGTCTTACTACCAGTTCGGGTTATATGCTTAAATACTAATTACGCTAATGGATTAGGAATTAGGAAGGCTGTATATTTAATTAGAAAAAAAACAAATGAATTTTTTTAATTTGTACCATTATAATGAAAATGTAATGATTTTATCACTATTTAAAAAAAAAGGTGAGTTATATATTCACCTTTTAAAAATATAAGTTAACGATCTTTTATAATTTAGATGTCCTTGACATTAAAAATCTGGAATAAAATAATAATAAATTAATCAAATAATATTAATATTAATAGTCATAATTAGCGATACACAATGACGTAGATGGTAGGCATATTTTGTTGCTCTGTGAAGCCAATCAGTTTGAGTCTCACTGTAACAATGAACGTGTTACTTGGGGAGTGTAGAATTGATATATAGGTAATTGGTAGTATATATGGTAGTAATCGGAAGCATAAATAGCTACCATAAGAGCCATTTTGGTGGCCTCTTGGTTGGTCCAACGCGCTACTCTCGCAATGGACTATACTGCTGATGACGGAGAGATCAAGGTTGGAATGTCGGTCAACTGTACCGATGGTGGAATTTCTACTCTTCTTACACGCAAATTTAGGTTCACTTCCTCTAAATATAATCTTCCTAATACCTAAAACCATTAGCGTAATTAGTACACATGCGTATTGGCTAAAAAAAAATCACCATAGGTAAGTAAAAATAAAATTACAAAAAAAATGCAAGATAAATATAGAAACCAAGCTATTTGACGTAGAAAAATACATTAAAAAAAGTTAAAACCATCCCTATTTTATCCCCCCTTCCACGTTCACTCACCCGACCATTCCCCACAACCGTCCTAGCTACAGTAATTATGTGAGGTAGCCTACTGTACATGACATAACATTTATCAACGTCCTCTTCAGAATATAGATTAGAGATTGTTGACACTAGTGTTTTGTAAGTGTTATTATGTAATGACGGGATAACGATTAATATAATATTAACTTGAAGTAATCCACTTTAGTGGCCGAATGGATTAAGGCTGGCCTATTGAAGACAGGGAAATCAGGGTTTGAATCCCGGCTGGATCTACTGAGGGTAGTTTTACATAAATACTTAAGGGTCCGTTCCCACTATGTTGGACCGACACTTTTGTTCATAATTGTTGTCAATTCAGTCCAGTACAGATGAGTCCTTGGCTGCGATAGTTGTAATGTGGTACTTTTATAATATAAGAGGTGACCTGGCGGTCTAGGGATAAGGTGTCAGACCTCTGTACTGGCGGCTGGGGTTCAATCCTCGGTCCCGGCACAGATTTATCTGATTACCAAACCCTTCCTTCACCTCTGACAAGACATCTTGTGAATGTGGGGAATGCCAGGCCTCCACCGTGGTTCGGATTCCACGTTAAACTGTAGGTCCTCCATTTAATATCACAACCACCCTACCATTACACATTAGCGTAAGTGCGTATAACCCGAACTGGTAGTAAGACGAGGTGCTAATAATAATAATAATAATAATAATATAATATAAGACGGAAGCAAGTGAAAAAAAGAAAATATTGGGTGTATCAAATCCTTGCTGAAAGATTTTATCTAGGAACATCTCAAACGTTAGTTGGTGAATCTTTAATTATTTTAAAATGTCTGTGATCACGTTTGACAGTCTTCTTGCAAGATTGCAGGTCGTCCGTCACAAGTGTGAACTGCGCAATATAATCCTTCAAACGATTAACTTCCGACACAACACTTTTATCGGGTTTCTGCAATGACAAACTGTACGGTAAAAGTGTCAGCCCCAACACTTTCATCGGATCGGAATATATGTGAACAGTTCCATATAAACAGTACAGTCAGTAGCGTCTCCAACATTTTTATCGGCCCGATAAAAGTGTCGGTCCAACCTAGTGGGAACGAACGGGCCCTAAAAGTTGCGCAAGTGAAATCTTTCACGTTAAAATACTCTAAGTTACATGAGATATTCCACGTTTTCCTGCAGTGTGCCAATAATATTGCAAGCAACGTCAACACGGTTATTTAGTATCTCATTTTTTGTTTATGGTGTGCAAATGTCTACTTAAGTTCAGAAAAACCAAAGCTTCATGGCCCATTACTACAATTTATTTTTTATAGCTAGTAATATTTAATTAATGGAAGGCTTAATTGCTCGAGCTCCATTTTTCTGAACAAATGGTTTCCAATCAGTCTAAATTCATTTGCTGTTTTATTAACGTTACCTTTACATTGAGTTAAATCTGATCACACACAATCTTTCTTTTGCGTCACATTATATTTAAGTTGATTGTGATCCCAGGATAAGTGACTGTACAGTTCAATTTTCGTAAGAAGGGTCTTATCTGACAACTAGAAAACTTACTAGACATAATTTCACGTATTCATACGTCAAGTGTTATCAGCATCTGTCACTTTTTATAGCTATTATTATTATTAGCACCGCGTCTTACTACCCGTTCGGGTTATACGCACTTACACTAATGTGTAATGGTAGGGTGATTGTGAGATGAAATGGAGGTCCTACAGTTTAACGTGGAATCCAAACCACGGTGGAGGCCTGGCATTCCCCACATTCACAAGATGTCTTGTCAGAGGTGAAGTAAGGGTTTAGTAATCAGATAAATCTATGCCGGGACCAAGGATTGAACCCCAGCCGCCAGCACAGAATTCTGACACCTTACCCCTAGACCGCCAGGTCACCCTTTTATAACTATTAATAGAACCTATAAAATAACATTATTATTATTGTTTTTATTTTTCCAAGCACGGAGTCTTACTACCCGTTCGTGTTATACGCCAATAACATTAATAGAACCGTAAACTGATACGCCAATAATATTAATAAGACAGTAAAATAATACGCCAATAACATTAATAATGCAGTAAAATAATACGCCAATAACATTAGTAAGACAGTAAAATAATACGCCAATAACCTTTATAAAACAGTAAAATGATACCCCAACAACACTAATAAAACAGTAAAATAATACGCCAATAACATTAGTAAGACAATAAAATAATACGCCAATGACATTAATAAAACAGTAAAATGATATCAATGTCAACAGCAAAAAAAATTGTTTATGTCCTTTAAAAGGCCCTATCTATGAAAATTAGACTAACAGGACTCCAATAATTTACTAGGAGAGGGTGAGGCGTGAATCCCCCAAGGAGTCTCGGCCCCATAACCCTTGGTAACGCCCTTTGTACATGAACCTAAGACCAATCAAGGTCCTCCTCCTCCTAAATGTCTAGTTCTTTTCAAGGTCTTGAACTCTAAAGACCAGCAGCAGTCCACATGATGAGCTATCATGTACCTATCACCCGCTGAGCGCGTGTTCGCTGTCTTGATCGACTAGGTCCAAGAGAGACCGAGTTGAGTCAGCGATGAGAAGCTAGCACTATCACGTGTCCACCAGGTCCACTCAGTCCAAACTAGAGTCCACCAGCCAAGAACTCAGTTTGCGACAACGTCAGTCCAGCTTTGGTGGCTGGGAGGAGGCATTTCACTACCTAATTCTGACTAATTGTCTTTATTTACAACTTATCATGTATTTATTGTCTAAGAGAGTTTCATGTTGGAAAGAAAACATCTAAATTTGTTATTCCCTCCACTGATGCTGATTTTATCGAACATGCATGTGAATTTCTCCCTTTGCCCCCCCCCCCTCCCTCAGAAAGTCTTACCACCCGTCTGAGCTACATGTATATTCCATTCACGGTAGGAATTACTCTCTGAAAGGTCTTTTTTCCTACCAATATCTTACTATATAGTAGATTTATGGTAGGGAAAAAGGCTTTCAGAAGTCAATTCCTACGGTGAATGGAATATAATTTAATCATTTTAATCAGATAGTTGGAGGAGAGTAGAATTTAAGAGAATTGTACTCAAACTTGCGTGGAGGGAGAGTGGAAAACAATCTACGTAAAACTCTTCAGAAAATTCATTTAGTATACTCACCTCGATCTCCCTGTAACCAATAAGTCAGACTAAACAGGTTTTAGGATTAGACTAAGGGCCAGTTTCTTAGTCAAATTTCGTACGCCTCAAGTGCGGCGCTACACTAAGTACAAGACGACAACTACCTAAAACAGAATGGAATGGGCCAGTTTCCTATGTGAGAACGGCCCATTCCATTCGAGTTTAGGTAACTGTCGTCATGTACTTAGTGTAGCGCCGCACTTGAGGCGTACTAAGTCTGACTATGAAACTGGCCCTAAGGCCCAGTTTCATAGTCAAATTTAGTCCGCCTCAAGGGCGGCGCTACACTAAATACAAGACGACACCTACCTAAACCAGAATGGAATGGGCCAGCTTCCTATGCGAGAACGGCCCATTCCATTCTGGTTGAGGTAGGTGTCGACATGAACTTAGGATAGCGCCGCACTTGAGGCGTACTAAATTTGACTATGAAACTGGGCCTAAGTGCTTAACTACACGGGTGAAGAAAGGCTGACGTTGCTCGAAAAAAATATATATTCTAGAGGTTGTTTAGGCTCGTTTAGGAGAAATATCCAAATAAAAAAATATATATAATCCATGAGTCATAAGTTATATCACTTATCTACCCGGTAATTCACAATCTCTTTAGTTCTTACAATTAAGATACATAATTTGTAGAGTGCTTTAAGTGACTTTGTATGTCTGTGAACATTTATATTCTTTTTTTTTAGCACCACGTCCAACTACCCGTCCGAGTTATACGCTTATGTACTATTTACTCTTATGGTTTTAAGTTTTAGGAAGGCTTTGTTTATGGGAAGTGTACCCGGATTTTCATGGAAGGAAAGTGGAAAAACCTTTTGGAAAACCACCTTCAGATAACCCGACAGAGATTCGAACCTAGATATCACCATCATTGGTGGTATAGTCTACTGCAAGTGTTAAGCCTTAGACCATGCGGCCACCAAATCGGATTACATTTATCTTAAATAGCTTTCATGGTATCTTCAGTCTAAGCCAAGAATATTAAAGTGACATATATCTCATTACTGTCCATTCAGGTAATTCAAAATGTACATAGCTAAGGATACAGGATAGGAGAAAAAAAATCAGGGTATGCACCAACAGCCGTCTAGAAGGTCAATGAAGAACACTGGAACGACCAGGGTCAGTGCACATTATAAAGCCAGACCTCCTCTCAGTAGGTCAGAGACAATTATCTCAGTAAATGAGACCAGTCGTCTAACATTTACTAGAGCGATGGATAAGTTTACCTTTGACCCTAAACTCGAGTAGCATTAAGCTGCGTGATTGCAGGGAGGGGGAGAGGGGGAATCCCTGCCCTTACCACCTCATGATATAATGGGAAACTCTCAGAATATCAAAATAAACACTGAATTGTTTTATTCAGAAAATTGAAAATCCATGTTTGTGACAATGTATAAATAACTAATGTAACGTTTTTATTATTTATATAACTACCCATTTATTGTATTATTAATTTGTTTTGAAATAATTTTTATTTTAAAATTCAAAGTTAAAATGAGTTCAATCTGCCCTTCCCAATAATTAAGAGATAGCGACTCCTGTGACAAAGCGGATAAATAAAAATGAACCAATTAAAATCATATCAAGCAGGAAAATATCAGATGATCCAGTTTTAATGCTGGCTTGGATTAGATACAATTTAGATTAACGATCGGATAATATATGATTAAGACAGGTACAAATAAGGTAGGTATAGTATGATTTTGGTAGGAAGAACAGTAGAAGTTAGTTACTTAAGTTACTAAAACAATTTTTATATATTCATACATTAAGTCATGTTATCTGCAGCTGTCACTTTTTATAGATATTTGTCAATACCTATGAAATAACACAAATAATATGTGGAAATATTATTAATTTTGGCCACAAAGAAATATGTTTGAATTTTCTATACTGTTCTTCAAATCAAAGTCAGGGTATATATAGTAAACCGGTTGAGACCATACTAATTTCCGTTAATCCCAAATACAATGTATTTACTTTCATCTGTATTGATGGGCACGCGGACTAAATATTAAAATAATTCAGTCTGGTTTGCCAGTGATGGAGAGGTTTGGGTTCAAGTCTCAGCCGAGTATACTTACGGTACTTTTTCCTAAATGGTTTCCTACGATTTCTTTTCACGCAAATTAGGGATAATTTCTTTTAAACCTTACCTTCATCATCCCTCTCCTATGTGTAGCCCGTGGAAATCACCATAACCATCCCGGGTGTTCACCCTCAACTTTGGCTTCTCGAACACTATGTTCTAAGTTAAGCCATCACACTTGAGTTTCTTAGTGCCACTTGGACAGAAGTTAAGGGAACATACTTTATTCTTCTATTGGCTAGGCTGAGAGGTTGAAAAGTTTCAACGCTTTCTTAAATCAAACCAATTAATTCAGTTTCAACTTTAAAACAACGAGCTGGGAAATGATTGCCAATTTTAAAACGGTAATATGAGCACTTTGATAGTTTTGGATGATTAGAACGTTGTTTTTATCCCTCACACTTACCTACAACACGTTCGGGCTATATGCACTTAAATTACGGTAGTGGGTTAAGAATGAAAAAGGAAATAAAATGGTTGAAATGTACCCACATTAGCTTCGAGGAGAAGTGTGAAACTATTTGTTTGTAAAGAGATGCCCTTAATACACTAAGCTGGGACTCAAATCTTGACTCTGCTGTCATCGGCAAACCAGAATAGATTAACATCCCATTTAGGCCACGTGGCCATCGATGCGGATAGTTTGGATGTAAATGGAGATGGAAAATTATTTAGAATAAATGATGGTTAACAATTTTTTTTTTAATATTGGAGCTAGCGTTTATTATTGATTTGTGAAACTAAATAAATGATTTGGTGCACCACACAGACTTTGTAGCTCATTTACCTAAAAATAGAGATATTTACCCACAACTTGTAAGAGATGTGAAAAGAAATAATAAGAAATAAGAAATAATATATATGGTTGCATATATTAAATAATATACACTGTTATAGAAACATAACGAGGAAAAAACCTCTCTTCACCAAAGAGCATAACAATCAATCTCCCATACTTCAATTTTAAAAATGTATGCTAATATTTCAGAAACTATTGGTTTTATAGAAATATATTTCAAATAAATGTTCTTTTATTTTTCCCTACACGACTTTGCAATGATAAGTTATTTCGTATCTCAAATAGTTGCGAAAATGATAAAAATGGGAGATATCCATTTATGTAACATAGCTTGTAAGTCATTTATAAGGAAAAATGAGAATTGTCATTTTATTTTTAAACAATGCCTATATACGAATTTTAATAAAAATCGTTACAGCTGATTTCAAGAAAATCAATTATTTCTCTTTTTGCCCTTCAGTAAACTATCCTTAACTCTAGGGTTGGATATACAATCACAAAAATTACTCTGAGGAAAGTTATAAAAACCCTAGCTAACAAGTTTTAGCCCGATCGGTAAAATGGTATCGGCTCTAGCCTCTAGACCAAGATACAGACAGACACACAGACAAACGGACAGGCAGACAGACAGATAGACAGACAGGCAAAATCGTGAAAGGCAAAGCACAGTTTCGCTTTCAGGGAGTAATGAAACATCGACATTTTAACAAAATCTCGAGGTCAATTTTCTTACGAACACTATACTTCTTTCTCCAAAAGGTCAAGGTAAAGTAAAAATAGGCTAATCCAAACGTAGAAATGTTCTATTTCACTTTTACCTTTTGTTGTTTGAATATTATATGGCTGGATTAATATATATTGTGTAAAATTTGTGGTAGTAAATACATAATTATTATTTATTAAAGTCGCTTGGCAAATGTTTAATAAAGGAAAAAAAACTCATATTTAACACTCTTCAGATATAAAACTTTGAGCAAAACTTGCGAGACACTTTAAAAATATATAATTTTCCAATTAATTCATCAGTAAACTACCCTCAAATGAATTAACCTAAAAATCAATAAGTTGCATCCTTATTTATAACGTAAAATACTCCGTGGTGCTCTCTGATTTTATCTGTTGCTTCATACACTAAAATAATATAGAAAAATAAGCTAAACTAAAGCTATTAGTTTCATACCCTATACATGGAATTTAAAATGATTCCCATTCTAATATTTTGTATCTCACCTAATTGATTATTAGGTGTATGAATAGGTTTAGAAATTAACCTACTATCTTTTATTTCCTTATTGAACAATGGTATTAAATAATAACCACTAAAATAAAATTTGAAAACTACGTTAGGCAATTTTTTTTTTTCCAAAAAATCAAGAATACAGTGTTAGCCATTATGTAAAACAGGGAGTCTCAACCGGTGTGCCACGGACCTGAGGAATGCCACGAGATTTTGACGGGGAAAATGACTAAGAAAATATAAATAAAAAATATTTGCCCAAAACAATGAAAATACATAATCAGAATTAAGTTTTGTATTTTATTGTTCCTCTGAATTTCACGTGCCAATGCTAGATACCTCCACACTAAAAGTTAAATTTGACCGTAATATTTAGCCTTCATTGGCCGTTTTTTTGGCTTGGACTGGCGGAGGAGTACCATAACCTAGTAATAAAAGTAACATACCTATTGCCCTTCTCAACTTACTATTTGTGCGAGAAATACCTTTAAACTATGATAACAATTAAATCCAAAGCAAGAAATAAATTGCTAGGGCTTGAGGATGCTATGTGTGTAATGTGGTCAGCCGTTAGGCCAGATATTAAACTTTTGTCCTCTAAACATTAATAGTAATTGTTTTCTTACTGATGATTGTATTATTAATTTTTAGTGATTTCACATTGTGGCTGGCTAGTGTGATAGTTTATTTATTTCCAAGTATATTACGCCAGTGCTATAATTGTATCTATGTATTTTATTCAGTTTTTTGTTGTTTATATCTTTCAATTATTAAGTAAGGGAGTACCGTAAGGGAAAAATTGTTTTTAATTTTAAATAATAAACAAATTAAACAATATTAATGGTTTAATATTATATTCTGATATATTCCACTTTGAATAAAATATAAAATAATGAGAAAAACAAAACGCTTATGAAAAGTCTAACAGGGGTGCCACTAGCTTAGAAAAGTTGAGAATCCCTCTTGTTAAACAAACCTCTAATATTTCGTATGAACAATATCGCTTAAGCGATTAAATAAAAATCTGATACTCAAACAAAATTCATGAAACTTTTTTTCCCTGGTAGAGACTTACAGAAATACAAGGAATAAAATACATTATGCCCCCCTTTTTTTTCGGGATATCAAAATGTATCCATAATATCCATAATAATCTCAAACAAAAATGGTCATATCTACGATAATTTCACCATAATAAATTAAATAAGCTTGGTCATAAATGTTCTAACAATAAGATTCGATACTAAAGCATAACTATTTTCAAAGATAAAAACGTACCAATGCCAGCGTCATCACAAGCAGAAGGAGGAAATCACCTGTGACATTTCTAACTGCGATGTACAACAAGCTGTTGACAAACGTACCCTTCAAGGTGATTTAGAAATCAGTCCACCTGATCATTAAGTGGCAGGGTCTAGCTGTCAACACTTCTTCATAACTTGGTATCAGGGCAACTTTCGCCAAGAAAGGATGGACGGATGCTGACACAAATGATCGCCGCAGGGTTTGGACCTCAAGAGTCTAACTACCAGGACGAAGGGCCATTAAGCCGTCCCATACACCTACTAGAAACAAAACAAATCAAAACTAATATAATTTATTTATGACATACATTAAACAATACAAAAATCATACCCACGAATACAAAATCGTAAATTAAAAAAGTCAATTGAATAGGGGTTGACCAAATGGATAAACACAACATAAAGTAAGATATAGAGGATCATACGATCGGTGTTTTATAGAGTAATTAAAATACGGCTATATTGAATACTCCTTTGACATTATTATTAATCAAAAAACGATATATGTGGTAATTTATTTTGACAAGTACGCAATTAAGGGTTCCTAAACTTTCCCTAATATCATATTGCCATTTTAACACATTAAAACATCAAACGGGAACAAGTGGAATATACACCTAGTACTCGTAGAATACGAATATGTTTTGTGTTAATCTCGTCTTACTACCTACCCAGGATGTCCTGATGTTTATACTAATAGGATAAGGATGAAGAAGGTAAAAGTTAGAGAAATGTGCTCGCATTTACGTGGAGGTAGAATTTAATTTTTCTTTAGCTGCAAGTATTACTACCCGTTCTGATTATACGCATATGCATTAGTTACAATAGTGGGTTAGGGATGATAAAGTATGGATTTTGAAGAAGTGTACCCGCATTTGCATAAAATAAATTAGGTAAATCGTATAAGAAAAAATACCCTTGGTACACCCGATCAGGATTCAAACCCAGATCTTTCCTCCATCAGCAGGCCTGTCTATTGCGAGAAGGACTCCCAAGACAATTCGACAATCTAAGCTGTTCACAGGAAAACAATCAAACAAAACCAGTTAACATTTTTAGGTAATCAGTAAAGCAAATTATAGGGCCAACCAGCAAAACTCTTGGCAGGTCCTAGTCAATGTGTTTTTTGATTTCTCAAACAATAATTGATTACAATTATTGTAATCCCCATCTCAACCAACCCCATACTCTGCCACTCCTATTTCAGTTGTTACTGTGCTCGGCTTTTACTCAACGTGTTCCTAAGTTTTGTTTGTTTGCAAAAAATGTAGGATATGTTTTGTATTTTTTAAATGTGAGTGTACATGTCAACATGCAGGCAGTGACTGTCAGCAGTGGTATATAGTAAAAGAGCCATTTTATTTTACTATAAAGCCACTTGTCGGACTCACTGACATTAGTGTTAACCCACTTACAGATGAGCTAGAAACTTGAAATTTGGCAAACTTCTAGCTTCTAGCCTGTAACCGACGTGAAATTTCTAAAAAGTTAAAAATTTTAATTTTCAACCCCCAAAAAATAATTCAAAATGGCGGAGCAGCTTTAAAGTCGGCGTGGACCTTTCTTTGTAGGTCTCTTGTGGTTAAACGGTAAGACCTATCAAAAAACAGCTCTGGAATTACATTAGTTTACATCCACTTGCAAAGATAACCCACTGAGGGTTTGGGGGTGGAGCCTCCAACGAGCAAAGCGAGTTTATTTAATATGGCTTTTAAATAAGATTGTTGGGATTAAATAAGAATTAGAGAGTGTAAGATAGAAGGATATAGGTGGATGGTCATCAATCGTACTGGTTAGAAAAACTTGTAGTGCCGTATATGCCCTTATAACATCCGTCTGGGATTCGATCCCCGACTTCTACGTCAACAGCAAACCAGTATTTGGCGAGAGTACAGAACATAAATGTTTTAATATACTTTAGTTTAGATCTCACTAAAAATTTTCATTTGCACCAGAAGATATTTATGATGTAGTGAAAGGTATAAATGAAGAACATAGCACTTTGTCGGATTGGTACAACGTAAACAGCCTGAAGCTTAATGTTAGCAAATGTACTTACATGTTGATAGGAAGTGATACTCTGCTTAAAAGAAAGTGTGTCGATCCAATCATACAGATTGATAGTGTGTCGTTACCCAGAGTAAAGCACTATAATAACGTAGGAGTAGTAATTGATGAAAACCTAATGTGGGGAAAACATATCTCATCTTGTGTACACAAATCGTATAAGTGTTTAAAGCAATACTATAAATTCAAAGGTGACCTGGTGGTCTATGAGTAAGGTGTCGGACTTCTGTGCTAGGGGTCCTGGGTTCAATTCTCGGTTCCGGCACATATTTTTCTTATTGCTAAACCCTTCCTTCACCCCTGACAATACTTGTATTAATCACAACTTGTGATGTGAGGAACGCCAGGCTTCCACCTTGGTTCGGATACCACGTTAAATTTTAGGTCCACCATTTCATCTCACAACCCCCCTACTATTTCAAAATTAGCGTAAGTGCGTACAACCCGAATGGGTAATAAGACGAATAATAATATTATTATTAGCACTGCGTAACACTACCTGTTCGGGTTATACGCACGCTAATTTGTAATGGTAGGGTGATTGTGAGATGAAATGGAGGACCTACAGTTTAATTTGGCTTCCGAACCACGGTGGAGGCCTGGCATTCCACACATACACAAGTTGTGATTAATACACGTCTTGTCAGATGTGAAGGAAGTGTTTGGCAATCAGATAAATCTGTGCCGGGACCGAGGATTGAACCTCGGACCTCAGCACAGAAGTCTGACATCTTACCCCTAGGTCACCAGGTCACCCTAATAATAATAATAATAATAATAATAATAATAATAATATAAATTCAAACACATTCTACCAAATAACGTAAAATCAACCGCATGTTAATCATTGGTCCTGTACAACTTTGATTAACCCTCAGAACCTATTCTTTGCATGAATACAAACTTAACCCCAGCAAATCCAAAAAATTCAATATTCCTGTTTAAGGTTTATTTCTAACCTAAAAAAAATGATCATTTAGCAATTACCTTAAAACCTTAAAGTGTTTCAATATGCAAAACTGATGTCTTTTGAGTTTTAGTTCACGGCTTTATAAAATTATAGAATCAAAATGCTCCTCTTATCTCTACTCAGAACTGACCAAAATATCTTCCATACATGAATTTAAAACATGAAATAGAGCTTTTCTACAAGTACCCAAAAATCGGACAAGAAACTTTGAAAAACTATTTACATTTCAACAGGCTATGGTTTAAAATGCTGTACCAAAAGAATTTAAAGATTTAAAATCCGTGCATATTTCCAGAAAAAGGTGGAATAATCATTTGCTGGGCAACCAACATTTTAAAAATTGAGCATCAAATGTTTATTCAAAACTGTCGAATAATAGTAACCTATTAGAAATTAGTTTTAAGATTAAGTATTAATATTTATTTTAAAATTCGATACCTTAGCTCAGTCAATAGCGTATCTACATACTGAGCGAAAGTCACGGGTTCAATCGCCAGTGTGTCTGAAAAATTTATTATTGGTTAAATTTGAATTTTTCTCTATCCTAGTTTAAGTTATATTTTAAGGCATTTGAAGCTACAAAAGGCCTAGCAAGCTTGTAGTAGAAAATATTTGGTTTGGATATAAAACCGTTTCAGGCTACAGGCTGTAAACTTTAATTTATTTAAAATATGTACTACTCAAACTATAATACCTAGAACTATATTAACATAAGCTATTCCCGATTTGTAAGGACCGCCATGATTTGACATTTCTAGAGTATAAATAAACAAAACAAGACCTGAACGGACTTCACTGTTTTAATCTACGTGTGTGTATAGTGCTTGATTAGTTTGTTTGTACGCATTTAAAAACCTTTCTATCATTACTATTATTATTAGCACTGTGTCTTACTACCCGTTCGGGTTATACGCACTTACGCTAATGTGCAATGGTAGGGTGATTGTGAGATGAAATGAAGGACCTACAGTTTAACGTGGAATCCGAACCATGGTGGAGGCCTGGCATTCCACACATACACAAGATGTCTTGTCAGAGGTGAAGGAAGGGTTTGGTAATCAGATAAATCTGTGCCGGAACCGAGGATTGAACCCCGGCCACCAGCACAGAAGTCTGACACCTTACCCCTAGACCGCCAGGTCACCCCCACCTTTCTATCGAACGAAGTGGATCTGGGAAGGTTCATCCTGTTCAATCAACCTCTTGAGCTGAGCGGTAATCAAATTATTGACTTCGTATTGTCATTACAATGACGATGACTCCTCGGATATAACGAATCATTAGAATGTGTTCAGCAGGCATTGTTGTATATATTCGAATCTTTAACTCTTTTAAACTGTTCTCAAAGGCCTTTGATCTCTTCATTCACTTGTTCAATAACTTGTAACAGGGTCGTATCCACGATTAATGTTCGTGAAGCAGGGGGGGAGGGGACGAACCGACAAAAAATTAATTAATTAATTAAATAGTCATATCTTACAGCACGAGAGTGAATGTTATACTCTCATATATTATTACGTAAAAAATATTACAGGTCCTTGCTTCACTAAACGTGTGATAGCGTCTTGTGTCTCAATATATAGGCTATTTCAAGGTGAACATACAATATCAGAGCTAGTCCTGTCGACCGGTCTTCATCCATTGAATTGTACAAAAATAGCGTTTCGGGGATGACGTTAAGACAGGATGTGATGCAAAAAAAGGAGGATTCTTTTAATTATGAAATAAATTCTTATTGCATTCAGAAATTTCCTTCATATTTTTTTAAAGCCCACGTTTTTCTTCGTAGGTTGTTTTATCCCGTAATCTTCCTCCCCCCTCTTTAATAAAACTCTGAATCTAGTAGCACCCAGATTGTTTCACAACATCATCCCCCTCCCCCCCTTTCCCATTTGGAGATATTAGTAGATCATGTAGTACCAATATTGAATTTTAAGCTTTAACAATAAACAATAGTTTTATTACCACTAATAATTATTTTTTTTACAACATCATCATCTTAGAATATTCATTTGGTACAAACCACACCGGTGAACGCGTGGATAAAGGGGGCCGTTTATTCTTATCTGTTTCACCAGTGATGGGGAGGTCGGGGTTCATATACCAGCATAATGAACAAAAGCATTATTTCTCTAAATGGTCCCACTTTTCCTACCATTCATAAGGATGCATTCCCTCACCAATTCTATTCAATGGCTAGCCAACAGATACCAATTTATTTGTAAGCTTTGAAAAGAAAAAATTAGTATACATTAATAATGTGTTTCTTTTTATTTTAATATATAAATTTAAACGTCATCCATCTTTACTATTTTGAATAAAAAATAAAATTAGGGTTTTATAAGACTTGAGCATAATAAGCTTTAAAATGTTATAAATTAACGTGCGATGCAAAACTCACTATATTTATTTATGTCTTATAACAACCCAAGCTTGTTTTAACTTGGAACCACCAAATATGTTAGCTAGTTACTTTATATGGGTGGCAATGTCGGATAACCGCACAGGCGCAAGAAGAGCCTGTTTGGGGCCTCAGTATCACAGGGGCCTCAAGATATTTTTTTTCTGTCGCGGTTAATGTCTTGATAATTGATACAAAATAGAACACAATAAGGATGTGCCTAGGTGGGCCGAGCGAATAAATAGCTCCAAAAATTTGTGGAAACATAGACTAGCGTATTTCCTATTCAGACGGTGTTGTGAGCGAGAAGAGATCTTCCAAAACTATCAGGATGTTATTTCCAACAGAGTCTTACAAACCTACCAAACTCACCAACTACATCGGAACCAGGCCCTCCTATTCTTGGATAAAACATAGCACTCTCCTATGGAACAACAATCACCTTCCTATTCTTGGATTACCCATTGTACTCTCCTATGGAACCACAATCACCCTCCCAGTCTTGGATAACCCATTGCACTCTTCTATGGAGCCACAATCACCCTCCTAGTCTTGGATAACCCATTGCACTCTTCTATGGAGCCACAATCGCCCTCCTAGTCTTGGATAACCCATTGCACTCTTCTATGGAGCCACAATC
>CABEEJ010000513.1:215446-266255 GCA_901482245.1 Timema douglasi
TATGGAGCCACAATTACCCTCCTAATCTTGGATTACCCATTGTTTTCGCCTATGAGGCCCCTATCACCCTCCTAGTTTTGGATAACCCATTGCACTCTCCTATGGAACCACAATCACCCTCCTAGTCTTGGATAACCCATTGCACTCTTATATGGAGCCACAATAACCCTCCTAGTCTTGGATAACCCATTGCACTCTTATATGGAGCCACAATCACCCTCTTAGTCTTGGATAACCCATTGCACTCTTCTATGGAGCCACAATCAGCCTCCTAATCTTGGATTACCCATTGCACTCTTCAATGGAGCCACAATCACCCTCCTAGTCTTGGATAACCCATTGCACTCTTTAATGGAGCCACAATTACCCTCCTAGTCTTGGATTATCCATTGCACTCTCCTATGAGACCCCTACCACCCTACTAGTTTTGGATAACCCATTGCACTCTTTAATGGAGCCACAATTAACCTCCTAGTCTTGGATAACCCACTGCACTCTCCTATTAAGCCTCTATAACTCTCCTAGTCTTAGATAACCCATTGCACTCTTTTATGGAATCACAATTACTCTCCTAGTCTTGGATAACCTATTTCACTCTCATATGAAGATCCTATCCCCCTCCTAGTGTTGGATATCCCATTTCACTCTCCTATTAAGCCATTATCGCTATGATCCGCCTCGGTGGCGTAGTTGGCTAACGCGCTAGTCGTGTTGAGCTCGGCTACTGAGGCCGGGGAGATCGAGGTTCGAATCTCGGTCGGATGAACTGAGGTTGGTTTTTACTAAATGGTTTTCCACTTTCCCTCCACGTAAACGCGGGTTCACTTCCTCTAATTCAACCTTCCCAATTCCTAATCCATTAGCGTAATTAGTACTTAAAAGCGTATAACCCGAATGGTTAGTAAGACGCGGTGCTAATATTATTATTATTCATAATCGCTATGAAGCGACACAAATTCTAGGCCGCTTGTTCTCTTAAGGAAATCGTGCTGTGCTAAGTAAGGGCGGAAATTACACAGGACACTACCAAAAACAAAATTTACGTAACTTTTTTTAGAACCGCTTCTTACTACCCGTTTGGTTTACACGTCTATGCACTAATTACAATAATCGGTTAGGGATTAGGAGGTTTGATTGAGTGGAAATGCACCCGAATTTGCGTTGAGGGAGAGTGGAAAACCATTTAGGAAAATCACCCTTAGTGCACCCGAACGGGATTGAACCCTGATCTTCCTATCTTCGCAGTCTAGTCCAACACGAGAGTAGCACGTTCGACCATGCGGCCATCGAAGCGGATGTCACGTATTTAACATAGGTTTTATGGCGACGAAAAATGAAAATGATATTGAAATTAAATATATAAAGTTATTCATTTTATTAAATATGCACAAGAAGAAAATTGAATACTAAAAATACTAAAAGGGGTGCACAATGTGATTTTATTTTAAGATTACACGAGTATGTGATTTTTTTATATGTATGCGTTTTTGTTTATTTGAAAAATAATAAATACTGAGTTTCTCATTTCACATATTAAGATTTAAAATCTTAAAAATAATATTTTAAATTACAGGGAGGTCTCAGAATCAGCTTGCGCTTGGTGGGTTTAAAACTTATTAATCCTCCACTGATGGGTGGTGTTTTAAAAACAAGTTACAAAACTAATGTAAAACTAACAATCACCAAAGCTTAATATGTCATTGTCAAGAGTTTAAAATTTCAAAGCGGTGCTACTTCACAAGAGTTATTTTGTCTACTCTCTTTCTGTAGCCAGAGGTGGACATCGATCATGTTAGTTGTGTTAAGCATTAAATACTTCTCAAAACCACAGATTCGATTTTTATTTTCATCTGACCATTGCATTTTTATTTGATCGTCAAACTAATGGTAGTGTTCACTAATACCACACCGGGTTATCAACACTTGTAAGGGTTAATAGAAGTGATCACGTGACTGGCGGCGCGGGAGGGGAAGGGAAACAGATAGCCGCTAGGGGTGATGAAAGTCTCCTTAATAACTGCAGTTGTGTGTAGACGTTCAGATGTCTTAGTTGTCATTTATCAGTGTGACTAGTGATCCTTGAGTTCATGGCAGGCATAACTGAAGCTGAGGTTATTTCCAGAATTTATAAACTGGCAACATAAACATTTGGTTTATCGCCTGTATACTTATTTTGCTACATTGTATTAATTTTAGACTTTAGGTGGAGAGGAGACTGAACAAAGGTAAGGATATTTTAATTAAATATTAGTCATTTACATAATCCTTTTCGTTACTACTTGTATAGGAAGGAGATGAAGGGGGGGAAGCGATTTCATATTTGGGACATCTTGGTTCAACACTGGTCATACTCACAGGCTAGTGGCTAAATAGACTAATTACATAATCAGGAGATCACAGTTTTATTTTGATTACACTCTCGTGTTATTAGATAAAGTGACAAATTTTGTGTTAGAGGGAATCTGGTTACATCCTGTTTATACTCATGGTTTTCCTCTTGCTTGCTTTTTTTTTTTAGCACCATCCTTCTTAGAACTTATTAAGGCTGTACGCACTTCTACTAGTATGTTATTGGTTAGAGTGGCTAATTTCATGTTACAGGAAACCTGATTACATCCTTTTTTTTACACTCGAAGATTGAATCTTGCTTACACACTGTAGTTATTGGTTAGAGTGGCATATTTCATGTTCAGGAAATCTGGTGACATCCTTTTTTTTACCATCGTGGGTTGCATCTTGCATACACTCGTTAGTTATTGGTTAGAGTAGCCCATTTCCTTTACAGGACAACTGCTTACATCCTGTTTATACACTTGTGTTGTATCTTGCGTACACTCGTGAGCTATTGGTTAGCGTAACCAAATTCATCTACAGGAAACCTGGTTACATCCTGTTTATACCCGTAGGTTGCATCTTGCATGCACTCGTGATCTATTGGTTAGACGGCCAATTTAATGGACAGGAAAACTGGTTACATCCTGTTTATACCCGTGGGTTGCATCTTGAATGCACTCGTGATCTATTGGTTGTATGGTCAATTTCATAGACAGAAAACCTGGTTACATCCTATTTATACTCGTGGGTTGCATCTTGCGTTAACTCGTGAGTTATTGGTTAAAGTGACGCATTTAGTGGACAGGAGTCCCGAGCTTTAGCTTGTTTATTCTATTTCTATCAACCCAAAGCTTAATTCTGCTCAAACCCATGGATAAGTGATCAATAAGCTTTATTGTAACTCATGGAGACCCTGTTTTCACACTGCATACTATTGGGTAGTTTTTTTCTTAGCACCGTGTCTTACTACCCGTTCAGGTTATACACTCATGTACTAATTATGCTAATGTTTTTAAGGATTATGAAGGTTATATTTAGAGTAAGTGTACACGCATTTGCGTAGAAGGAAAGTGGAAAACCATTTTTGAAAAACCACTCTCAGTATACCCAACCTAGGTTTGAAACTCTATCTCCCCATTATCTGTGTTCTAGTCTATTGTGAGAGTAGTGCCCTGGACCATGCGGCCACCGAAGTTATATTTCTTTGGTTGTTGTTAGTAATGATCTTTAACGTTCAAAGCAACTTGAAATTTATTCTGTCCAGTTTCGATAAGAAGATGGCGATGCTCATTACAGTGGTAAAAGTTAAGGTTTAACCCAGAATTTAATCCTGGGGTGATGGATGGAAATGCTTACTACATTTTCTTAGTGACCACGATTAAAACCTTCGCATTTCTATTGTGAGGTAAGAAAAAGTTGTCAAAATTGCCCTGGTTTTATTTGGCCAGTGACATTAGATAATCAATTAATGGGAATGGTTTAAAATTATTTTAACTTTGGTTTCAATTTGATAGGTAAGAGTGGTTACTTTTATAAAAGCCCCTGGTTTAATCTCGTCTGTCCACGTATGTATGTCGTTGTAAGTGTTGTAGATTACAGTTTTAGGATATTCTTGATTCGATTTGCTATTCGATTTATCTTAGTGGCTAGTTAACGAGACACTTAAACATCTAAAATAGATTCTACGTAAATAACTGACAGTGAAGATTATTACAGTGATAATAAATTAGGATCTCTAGGTCGGATGTGTTAATTTTTTTCAAAATGTTTTCAACTATCTCCACGCAAATGAGGGTACACTTACTCTAAATATAGCATTCATAGTCCCTCAAACCGTTATCATAAGTAGTACATAAGTGCATAACTCAAACGGGTAGTAATACACGAAGTCAAAAATAAAATAATAAAATTTTATTACAGTTATAACCCGCCTCGGTGGCGTAGTTGGCTAACGCGCTTGTCGTGTTGAGCTGGACTACTGAGGACGGGGAGATCAAGGTTTCGAATCTCGGTCCGGTGAACTGAGGGTGATTTTTCCTAAATGGTTCTCCAATCTCCCTCCAAGCAACTACGGGTTCCCTTCCTCTAAATTCAACCTTCCCAATTCCTAATCCATTAGTATAATTAGTACTTAAGTGTATAACCCGAACGGGTAGTAAGACGCGGTGCTAAAAAAAAAAAATTACAGTTATAAAAATCGATTTGATCACATTCCTACTGTCCACATAGTACAGCGTGTGGTAAGGCTGATTACATATCTTAGATACTCTTTTCAACCTCTCCATACTAAAAGATTAGAGGTTACTGAGCCTTATTACATAAGACTCTGTTTAGTATATACTAAGGCTGATTAGATTTATAACGAACACTCGTTTAATTATGCCTTCTGATTATTTATTACTAAGGCTGATTACATTTATAAAGGACATTCGTTTAATTCTGTCTTTACACTCTGGTTAGTATTTACTAAGGATGATTACATTTATAAGGGGCACTCGTTTAATTCTACCTCTACCCTCTGGTTAATATTTACTAAATCTGATTGGATTAAGAGATACCTTTGTCTAATTATATCCTTACCCATGTAGTGCCAAGATAAGTTAATTAAAATTGGAATATCCTCATTAAAATATTCAATTAATATAAGCTAGTGAGTCTGATGACAGTGGTAAGACTCTTGTTTAACTATCCCAGTCCCAAGGATTGGTGGTAAGTTATTAAGGCTGTAAGCACTTCTAAATACACTTGATTTATTATGAACTTGCTCATGGTTTATAGCCTTTTGAGGATAGCTAATTATTTAAGAAACGTTGTTTTATCCAGACGCTGACATAGGTTATTGGTTGGTGTTGCTGGTTGCAGTTTGAATATAATCTAGTTATTTAGGCATTTACTCTTGGCTTATTGTTTATTGAGGCTGGTTAGAATTAAAACAGACAATGATTTAGTCCCCTTTATCCTCGTAATTATTTATATCTATTGCATTTCTAAGATACCCTTGCTTCATCCAAACTTTCCACTTAAACTAGTAGTCATTGGGAATGGCGACAAAAGTGAACCTGTGTAATCTTGTCTGTCCACCTATATAGGAGTCTGTGATGCATATTATTACAGCTCTAAGATACCCTTGTTTCTTCCTGTCTGTCTACCTGTCTTGGTGATAGTTGATGAAAATTTCAGCTCCAAGAGCCAATTGTTTGATCCTGTGGTATACTATTGTTGGTGGCTTGTTATGCAAATAGCAGCTCCAAGAGCCAATGGTTTGATCCTGTGGTATACTATTGTTGGTGGCTTGTTATGCAAATAGCAGCTCCAAGAGCCAATGGTTTTATGTCTGGTATGCTAATGTAGGTTGTTTGTTATGGAAATAGCAGATCCAAGAGCCAATGGGTTTTTTCCTGCTTGTAGCCTATACTATTGTTGGTGGTTTCTGATGCAAATTGCAGCTCCAAGAGCCAATGGTTTGGTCTTGCTTTTATAATATTGTTGGTGGTTTGTAATACAAATTGCAGCTCCAAGAACCAATGGTTTTGTCCTTCTTGTATTAATTGTTGGTGGTAGGTGATCCAAATTACATTTCTTAAATACCCTATTTTAACTCAATTCATGCCTGTGGGGGTAATGAAAACAACCATAATGTTAAGAGAAACGGTTTTACTTTTACTTGTTACAATTGATTTTTGGTTAATGAGGCTGAATATAATTTTATGAGTTTCACAATATACATCCTTACTGACTCCATGACTAGAGATCAACCAATTACAAGTCTAGTATACCCTATTTCAAACTTTTCTGCTTCTGTCAAATATTGGTTATAAAGATGCCAACAAATTTAATAGATTCCAGCTCCATTCTGCTTAACCATTTGCCTTAATGTACATAGAAATCCTCTATTGTTTTAGTACAGTACTGGTTCAGTGATACCATACTAACTATTCTCGTTATCGAGTGGTTATAACAGTTGATTTGAGGCGACTGAATAATTGTATCCACTCGGAATGGTTTCCATTAAAAATGTTATCAAGTAAACAATATAACTAAAAATCATGGCTTGTATCCACATAAGTTATTGGAATTATATTCACAAAATTCTGAGTGTATACACTTGGAATGGTCTCCATGCCAACATTTCCCAAACAAAAAACGTTAGTGAAAATCCTGAGCCGTATCCAGGATCGGATCCAGAGGTGAGCTCCCCTTTAAATAATATTTTATGGGTTAAAATTAACAATAATAATTAAACAATTAAATCTATGCCATAGTCACTACTAATTATACTTTCATATAATATAATACTAGCCAGTTGTTTTGCGTATCAATCACTGTCTATAATCAATTTACATGTTTAACACATATATTAATTAACAAAAATAATAAAAACTTAAATAAACAGTGGACTTGTATTATTTTTAAAAACTTTTTTAATTAATTTCTAAATTACTTTCAAATTTTGAAGGATTTTTCGGTCAAAATTTCTTGAGGGGGAACTACCCCCCGGCCTGGTCCAGAGAGAGTGGCCTCCTCCACCCTCCCGAAACTCCTGGCCGTGCTCCCCCTTATCAAAATACTGGATCCACCCCTGACTGTAGCCACTGAAATCATATTGACAAAACCCTGAATTGTATCCACTTGGAATGGCCTCCATTACGAGATTCCTCAAACTAGCACTACCAAAAAAATTTCTGCACTATATTCACTTAAATTATATCCACAAGATTCAGGATTTTTTCCAAGCATAATGGTCTCCATCCCAAAATTTCTCAAACAAATAACCCTAATAAAAATATTTAGTGGTATCCAATAGAATTATGTGAAGTACATTCACAAAAACCTGAATTGTATCAACTCAGAATGGTCTCCATTACTAAATTTCTGAAACAAACAACTCTTAAAGTTATCCTAAACTATGTTCACAAATATTGGGCCTTGTCTTAATGTTTATGCTTAAGTCCGATAAACCACAGAAAAATCGTGAAAGGTCGACTCGTACGTCTGCTAGAGGGGAGAATAAACAACACACTTTTAGTTATTAGTCCATAAAATTACTAACAAATGGCAGCTGAAATACCAATCAAAAATAATTAATTCATAAATTGTAAACTCTTTTAATTCACCACACAAATAAGCTAGTGTAGTAAATTAAAGTTAAGAAAGAATGTGGTAGATTTATTTATATAATCAGAAATTAAACAAATATAGACTGTTTTTATTTTCTTATTCGTATAATCTATAAAAAATATAAGATTGAAGAAATTTATCTCAAGGTCTTAATCGAAAATGTAAAAATTTGATGAAATCTATTATGAATATTAACACATAAGGTGTAAATCGAAGTAATTAAGGAAATATTCTTAGAGAGGTGACCATAATTAAATTAATTTAAATTTGTTGAACATTGACACTTAGTATCGGGTTAGATTCCCGTGTCCAGGTGTCATTTTTCAACTAGTTTAAGATTTATTCTTAATTTGGCTTTAGATTTGGTTATTTTTGAAGTGATAGTTTTGCTCTCAAACTGATTTTAATACATGGTGCCAAGCCTATCCTTTATTTCTAAGATATAAGCAAATATTTTAATTGGGTAAACTATTTTATTAGGTGTTAAATATTTTAATAATTTTTGTGTAAATTCCAAATGACGTGAAAAAAGGAAATTGAAATATTTCTATTTAGATGTTACAATTTGAATGCATTATACATTAGAATAAAATAATATAAAAATAGTTTTTCTTTTTTAAAATTAAATTTTTATTTTATTTTTTGGAACATAATTTAATTTAAAAAATATCAATTACTTTAAACAAATAATATTTAGATTCATGTCAAGTAAATGAATACTATATTAAATTCTCACTTGTTCCATTTGTTCAATATGTTTTCTTTCTCTCAACCGCTCGTAGAGAGAAGTATTGTGATCTTAAAAAAATTGAACTTGATATTTTTATAAATGTTGACGTTTCATGACCCACTCAAGATGAAAAAGTGGTTGTTGCGATGCCACTACCATCTGTGTGTCTTGATCTCAGCCTAGAGCCGAAAGCATTTTATTGATTGTATATAGGTTTTTCATAAGGTTTCCCGATGGAATTTTTGGAATGAGATATCTAACCTTAACACTAAGGTTAGTTTAATGAGGGTAAAAAGAAAATTTTTTTTTTTTCAAAATCCGCTATAAAGATTTTGATTAAACCTTGTATATTAAAATTACAAATAAAATGGAAATTCTAATTTTCCCACGAAAAGGAATTTTAAGAGTACTTTACAAAAGCGGTATTGAATAATTTTGATCATATTTCTGCAAATAATAGATTTAATAAATAACCTATCATTGTAAAGTTATAGTACTAATAAAATAATAAAAAGTTTTTCGAAATATTTATTTATAAAACCATTAATTTCGGAGCTATAAGCAAATATATATACTAATACTTTATGCAGCTTTTTTTAAATTGAAAAAGATTATTTTACTCTTTCGTAGACAGAGATTTTAATCTTTTTTCGATGTTTCTATAACAGTGTATATAACAGTTGATCGATGTTTACAACTTAGCTCCCCCCTCTGCCGCAAGAATACAAAATCTATTTAAGAAGTTATTTATAGTTTCATTAATTTTGTATGGATTTAGGTGGGGGATGTGAATGTCTATAGGTCAATTTAGCTGTGTGTAAAGATCGAGGTGTTTAATATATTTATTTGAAACATTATAGCGCTTATAGATTATATCACGGATTTAGGAAAGTCCCTATATTTGTAGTACGTGTTAACTAAAATAATTTAAAATAACCTAGATTTTAGTTTTATTCGCATTAGCCTTTATACCCAGATGTAAAAAATCGTTTAGAAAAGAATATTTTATTTTTGTTCCACTAGGTGGAAAAAAAGTTGATTTTGATCACTTTTCTTTAAAATACGAGCTTGCAACGCTGCAGTTAGCTAATCTTTTATGAGTATAGGCCAGTGGCTGCCTATACATAAACTGAACAGACATCTTAAGAATACAATTTTGAGCTGTCATCTACACACTATTGTATAAGAGAGAAGTATATTTTCGGGTATATCTTTCTCTCTTACACACGTACAAGGCCATGTGGCATCTCAGCATCGTTAACTAATTTGTATGAATACATGAGATACACCAATGTATGTTATGTTAAGTGAAATAAGTATTCTAATAAAAGGTTTGGCCAGCATAGTAATCAAGTTTGAAACTCGAGACATGTTTCTTTTAATAAGTTTATGTAGGCTATCACACAAAGTGCTTCATTCACACAAATGAAATCAAGTTTTTAGCTATCTTACTTCGCCATAGTTATTGAACTTTCATTATAATATGGTTTATTTATTTCATTCTGAAAAAAATACAGCTAATAGCCAATTTTAATTATTTTTAGCCTTAGCAAAATGTAAACAACAAAGATGGATAGCAGCTGGTATATATTTTAATATTTTAAAGATAGTATAATATTACCCATGAAACTAATTTGTATGTCATTAAATGTATATGTTTCTCCAACAAAGTGTTATAATACTTTATTATTTTCAAACAATAGCAGTTTTATGCACCAGAGACATGTTTTCGCCCAAGAACAATAAAATAAACTGTTAGATTTTTCCCCTCATTATCAAGCAGACAACAAGCTTGAGCGTCACGCTTTGAACCTTTGCCAGGTTTGTGTTCATGTCCACCCAGTATAGTATAAAGATTACTGATTCAGGCACAATACGTTAAAGCATTCTGTTCTGGTCATGGTAGAAACTTGCAACATAAAAGGGAAGGCCATAGCTGGAACACAACGCTTTGAATTGTTTATAGATGTTCCACACATGTTAAATCTTTATTTTATTTTAACAATTGCAATACATTGAAAAAAGTAATGTACAAATGATATAAACACATTAAAAAAGAACATAGCATTTGACAGTTTTCTGGTAGGCCATGTGATGAATAAAAATGAAACAAGTGGGATCTAGCAGCCAACATAAATTGATAAGTAAATCTAGTTCTTATATTTTAATTAATTTTGACTATTTATAAAAGATAAGTCGATCCTGATATACGTCTATATATCAATCAATATCAATTTACTTGTTTTTGTAGATTAAATTAAATTCTGTTTAGATTAATCGGCGTAGTTCCTACATGACATATCTAGCCACCATGACGATTATAAAATATTTAGTCGTTTGACAAAATAATGACTAATCATCTCAAGTTATGCCAATTCTCTATTACGGTCCAAATTTTATTTTAGAGGTAATAAACCTATAGGTGTTTGCCTTACATTTTTAGAGTTTACACAAAATGGTAAAGGAAAGCAGTGAGGCTACATTATAAAAGTGGTCTGATAGACCATATTTAAATTGGAAGCTCACACGGGTCCTTCCTTGTTTTGTTTTTTTGTAGAGTTTAAAGTAATATGAGGAATAAAGGAATGAGGTGACAAAATATGAATGGAATGAAACAAACTCATTGGAGATCTTAGAAATATTACACAATCATTAAATTATATATATCAAAACAATAAATGTAACTCGAATTCAAATAATAATAATAATAATAATAATAATAATAATAATAATAATAATAATGGTAAATTTACTAGTGCAGATATTTTGTCTTGGGTTGTGGCCTGTAAATAATTTTGACCTTTGGCATTCCTTTTAATAGCTTTGCAAATATTATTAATAACACTGAATCCGGATTTATTCTACAAGCCATTATCGTTAGTAAATAGAAAGGTCAACTATCCATCAACCCAACACCCTGATAGTTAATAAACACTTTAATAAAATTGAGTATTGAAATGCCAATTTTTTTTTATAAACATGGTGTCGTTGCGCCTAAAAATGGAGTGGGTCAGCCTGTTTAAGTTATTTTCCTTTTTCCGTCAAGAAACCCGGATGAAAAACTACACCTCAAAATATTACTTATGATTTTTGACATAACAACTTTTCTCTTCCACTGCTGCACTTGTTGACGCACTCGTAATTCTACTACTGTACGCAAAGAAACAAACCGCTTCCCTTGGGGGATCAAACAAGCGTCAATATTATTGTAAAATAAAACTAAATTGACTGTAAATTGGTGATAAATATAGTAAACGAGCCAATATTCGTCTAGAGTAACGCTGCTTCTCTTTCACCGATGAGGGCCTGACTGAACCGGAAACAAACGAATGACAGAATAAAGTGCGAGACCAGCTGCCTGGCCGGTCAGTCTGGGTGAGAAAGAATTGCTTGCACTAAGAAAGAAGAGCTGTCGTCTCAACCATTATTAGGAGTATTCTTGTTGGAGAGGTTTCTAATTATAATAATAGGTTTTAACATTATTTTCCTCTTACTTTCTTTATTCCCTATTTAATTTTGGGGAAGTATTGCTTTCCTTGCTTCCATTGAATAAACGCCATTGCAAGATGGTTGAGTTTGCATCTCAAACTTCGGTCAAATCAGTTAAATGGACCACCTTGGGTAAACCTAATCCTCCATTAAGTGATAGATTTGAATCACAATGTATTATATTGAAATGGCGTTGTGGATATTTCAGCGCGCAGTAATCAATAATTAATATGCTTAGTATTATTGAAATTTATCCCAAACTAGTAAAACCTAACCTTTCGTACGTCAATAAAAAAATACAACGTTAAATTACTTTGGAAATGATAATATTGTTAAAATATCTTTAAATTTTGTTTTATGATAAGGAGTGAAATAGGATGGCGTGTTCGTGAATACATTAGTAAGGGAAATATATGTAGAAAAACAAATTTTGTGATTGCATAGAAATTAAGGTTTTGTTAGGTTTGGAAAATTTATAAACATCTTTTTATGTTTTATTTATTTGAGGTATTTAACGTTCACTTTCTGAACCTAATAATTATATCAGGACATGAGAATTTCTCATGGCAAGAGCAAAATAGCCAACCAATTTTGCCGGGAAAGATATTTTAACATACCTTTCAGGTATCTTTTAAATGCCACAATTATTGACGTGGGACTGACTACATTTCTTACCCTCCGAAGGAAGTTGTGCTATGGATTTTTATCGTTCGAGAAAAATCAGTTGGACCTGGCCGGGATTTAGCCCACCAACATTGGGTCCTGGGGCAATTACTTTACCCCAAGACCAAATCTTACATAATGGGCACAAAAATACTTTTGTTGCCATGTCAGAGTATTTCCATTTTTATAAATATTTCCCTTCTCCAGTGATCTAGGTAATGAAAATATTTATTTTATAATATGGTTACTTTGCGATGCCCGTATTCTTGTTATATTTATATTAAAAATGAATATATTTTTATTGTAAAAATATGTTGTCATAAATTGCGCATAGTTCACAAAAAGCTATGTTTTCAAGTCATACAAATACAATCAAAAAGGAATGTAAAAAAAAAAAAAATTCTTAGCTTTTGGCCAAACATGTTTTGTAAATTTCCTTTTCATATAAATAATACTTATCACCACGTCTTACTATACTGTTATGGTTATACTCCTAATTACTAACTACGTTCATGGATTAGGGATTGGGAAGGTCGAATACAGATAAAGCGAGCCCGAATTTGCGCGGGGGGAAAGTGGAAAACCATTTAGGAAAAATTACTCCCAGTTAACTCGAACGAGATTCGAACCTATATCTCCCCGTCCTCGGCTGTTTAGTTCAACATGAAACTAGCGCGTTAGCCAACCACGCCACCTAGGTTGGTCTCTTCATATTCTATAATCACATGATTTTCTCGATGTAGTTTATAACATAATATATTTTACGGCTGATGGAGTGCAAAATGTGGCTCGATCATCGTTGTACATGTTAAGTCTTAGCAAGTAATCATAATTAAACATTTTAACTAATATTTAAGATGATTTTGGGAAATAAACTCGGTAAGTTTAGGATGTGAGCCAAAGTCTTTAAAAGATGACGTAGTAAAAGTTGCTACTGTTACCATACAATACTTATGTTTGCTTAGATGAATAAAAAATTCACAAGAAATGTGTTTTCGGAATGGTTTTTATTAGATTTAGACTTACAGATTTTGTAATAGTGGCAAATGGGCGTTCTGTTTTAAAATTATTTATATGTTTAATATGTTATGTAAAATTAATGTTAACAAGTATAATATGTCTCAACATTTTAATTTAAACATATTTCAATAATTTTATGAGTTATACAAAAATAATAAATTATAATCATACATGATATTTGATTATTTACAGAATCGTAGTGATAACTGATGAACAAATATATCACTGCCATTTAATTTTATAATACCAAGTGTACTTGCTCTAGTCTATATTAGATATATCAAAAGCAGTCCCCAACGAAATTTTAACCATACCCACAATTATTATTGCTTCGATTAGCTTAAAAGGTTGAGAGGGTAAAATTAGAAATTTGACAGGGCATTTAGGATTAAATTATTTTTCATTTGAACAAAATGATTTTGAGGCACTCTATTATTGAGTTCATCCTACTGCCCTCAACCAGACGTATCAGGTTCTAGCATGAACATAAAGAATAGGATTCACCATTTGTGGATATAATTCAGAATTTTATCAGGCGTTGTTTGTTTGTTTGAGAAATATTGGAATAGAAACCATTTCGCTTGGATAACATTCACGTCCCTCGGTCCAATTTAGGTCTACTAGAGTAAGTATTAGCATTGGGGTTCTTTGCTTGCTATCCCACTCGCGGGTGAGGGAACAGAAAAACTGACAACAGGGTATACAATGCAAGTGAACAGTTTTTGTTTTGGTAAAAACTGTTGCGCATAGTTATTTACAGCTACCGCAAGCTTTTCTTACTGTAATTATGTATAGTGTCATAAGAGATTTTTTTTAAATTAACAGTTTATGGAGGCCCTCGAGCGTTTGCCCTTGTCTTCCTCCCTTAAATTTGGGCCTGTATTATTTATGAATTATTAATCAAATGACTTTTTTATTGTGAATTTATCTTTGTCACTAGATCTATAGCAACGATGACGGCAACTCTGGTTACAGAAATCCAGCATGCCCTAGAGGAAAGACTTCTTCCGGATTTGGAGTGTCTTCCATCATTAAGGACTGGTTCTGCGTGGCCGTTCCTTCCTAAAGGTATAAATATGGTCAAATGAGATTTTTTTTTACCATAGTATATTTAAACATAGAAAATAAGTAAGATTTGGTGTAGGTCTGTGATTGTGTAAAATCAGATTGGGAATACTTTATTCAATAAGAAATCTAGAATCTTCACTTTAATTACTAACAATTTAAGTGGAACTAATTTCAAATAATTCAAAATATTGACTTTTAATACACATACATTATATTGGTTGGTAAAAAAATTGACCAATAAACGTACATTAAAACCAGATTTAAAAAATAATAATGCTCTATCTTCTCTGAAGACTACCAGTACCTGCTCACATTAAATAAAGCACAATACACCAAACAAATCAATAGATAACCAATAAAATTAATATATAATATTATATAGTCTATATATAAATATATATAACACACATATAAATATATATAAACATACATATAAATATATGTATATAAACATACATATAAATAGATATAAATATATATATATAAACATACATATAAATATATATATAATTGTAATTAATTCGGACACTTTAATTAATCTGAATAAACATATTCATTTTTCTAGGTCGTTATACTCATTTGTTTAATTCCTTATCCAGTAAATAAACAATATATATATGTATTAGAATCTAAAGAATATATTTGCAATAATGATACATTTTTTCTGAATGTATTTTGGTTATTTCACTGAAAAATAAATAAACATAGCAGCGACGAGAGAAATAATTCGTGAAGCTGAACATCGAATGTATTTTGGTTATTTCGCTGAAATATAGATACAGCAGCCCCATGGCTTCTTTGGTGCTGACTGACAGCAGCTCACAGCTGACTTATCACACTCAACATTTAGGTATTTACATACATTTTGACTGACAGAAGTTACAGCTATTAGACACATGTTTTTGCAGATCATACGGTTCGGCGTAGGGATACTTAATTTGGTCTGGTAACTTTTCAAAGCCGTCATCTGTCAGCTGTGAGCTGTCAGTCAGCACCAAAGAAGCCATGGGGCTACTGTAGATACGGCAGCGACGAGATGAATAATTAGTGAAACTGATCATCAACAGTTACTTGACGATATTTATTATTATTCTCAGTGAATAGAGCAGACTTAATAAAATTAAAGTTAAATTGGTCGTTGAGTGATGTGTTTCAATAAGTTAAATCAACAAAATTTAGGGTAAGAAGTAGATAAGAATTTTATTAATACGTGTTATCTGTCAATAGAGTATTTTAGATTGATTAAAATAAAAGTTAAATTGTTTAATAATAGGTGTATTTCAATAGGTTAGAGAAATACAATTTTAGACAATTTTAACGGTTGGTTAGTGATATAAAGATACCCTATATTTAGGTAAATAAACATTTGAATTTTCACTATAAAAGATTTTGAACGTCATTTAAAAAAAATCGTCCTACATTGGATGTATAACACCTATAAAAATCCTATATAATACTTTTTCTACACAATATTTTGAAAATGATTTCAGCAAAAGCATATTTTCACAATAGCAAACCATTGAGAGTTATACATTTTAGAGGCCTACAAAATAAAGCATGGGCTAGCACATTTTCATTTTTTTTTTACAAGAAATGGTATTTAAAAAAATCCAATTGACAGCTAACTATTTTAAAATGTATATGTAAAACGAGTTTAGACTTTAATGGATGGCACAATCGACTCAAAATTTTATTAAAAGAATTTCTAGCCTAACGATAATATTTTTTTTGTAAGCCAACAAAAACAAATATATTATTACTATTAGTTTAATTTTAAGACAGGTCATCCATAAAGATTCTAAAGATTTTCAATTTTTAATTTTGATTAAATTATTTTTATATTAATTAGATTACCTAGATGTTAGTAAATGATTTAAAATGGGTCTAATTCTAAAAAATAAAATAATAAGCTATGTAATATATATATTGTGATCAATTTGTTTCAATGGGTGGCCATTTGAATATTATATCTACTCTTTTTAACTTTAAAAATGGCGGTACTTCTTTAATAGACTAAACAATTTTGTCAACGCTGGCAGTCAAAAATTACTTTTGAATATTTTTAAATAGCCACTAATTTTTATCATACTTAAATTTGAAACATATTACTTGAATAAAATTTTGAAATCATAAATACCTGTCTATGAAAGACTGTTTCAAACCTAACTCACTCTGCCAGTTAATTGAGTAAAGATGCCAAATACATGTGTACGACAGAGTCTTTCAAGCCATACTAAAATGTATTATTGAGTATAGAGGCCAAATACTTGTAAATGTCTGTCTATGATAGTATGTTTCAAATCTCAATATCTCTACCAGTAGTTTAAGTACCTATGTCAAATACAAGTCAATAATAGGCTTTCAAAACCAACTGTCTCTGCTATTAGATTGAGAACATAGGCAAAATACCTGTTAATGAATCACTGTTTCTAGCTTAATTTTGATGGTAGATTGATAACATATGACAAATACTTATCTCTGAGAGACTGTTTCAAATCCAACTTTATCTGTTAGTAGATTGAGTACAAAGGCCAAATACCTATATATTAGAGATAGTTTCAAATCTGACTATATCTGCTAGTAATTTGAGTAAAGGAGCCAAATAAATAACCATCTTTGAGGGACTGATTCAAAGAGAAAGAATCAATTTTCTTTAAATTCTTAGATTTTATTAGCATTATGTTTAGTTAGAGTGCTAAACTGATGCGAGTGATTGAGATTAGATTATGAGTTTAAAATATATATAGANTGACAAACGTGGTAATCACATTAGTCATTGGTTAAGGTATTTTTCATAAGAGTTTATTTTCAAACATCGTGACTGCTCAGGCTTGTATACACAACGTTGACTGCCTAACTTGGCGGAATAGGTTTGTTCATTGAAACGGGGTGAACGCGGGATAGATGTTTCTGCCTTCTGGTACCTGTACTATTGTGTTTTGACCACTTCTCTTGGAATTTTGTTCTTCACATAACATTTTAGAAAACATTCTAAAGTAGTTTAAAGTAAGGAGTATTAGTAATTCAAATTAAGACTTAGATAGAAAGTTCAGGGTTGCTATAATAAAATATATAGATTTATAATTAAATTAATTAGATGGTTATAAAATTGATAGATGAATTGAGTGAATATGATATTCAAAAGATTGATTATATTCTGCTTTTAATGAGCAAGAAAATGTCATGTATACAAATTTATTTTAATAAATTGTTATAACATCATCAACTAGATTAAATTATGTGTTGATGACAAGTCTAAAATACACATATAACATACTAAAATATTATTTACAAAACTTGGGTTTTACAACACTGTTGATCTTAAAACTTTGGTGTTGTCATCAATTTATTGCACCCAAGTCTTGTAAATAATATTTTAGTATGTTATATGTGTATTTTAGACTTGTCATCAACCCATAATTTAATCCAGTTGATGATTTTATAACAATTTATTAAAATAAATTTGTACACATGACATTTTCTTGCTCATTAAAAGATTAATATAATCAATCTTATGAATATTATATTCACTCAATTCATCTATCAATTTTATAACCATCCAATTCATTTAATTGTATATATATATATATATATTATTATAGCTTTCTCTGAATTTTCTATTTAAGTCTTAATTTGAACTCTTTCTTCAGCATGTAGCTTTTACAACGAATATGGTGATAGTGAGTGGTTTAAAAAAAAATTCAATTGGAAGTGCTATTATCATTGAGGACTGCAACTAGCGGTCCCCAATGTCCAATGACTGAATCTTTCTCAAGAAGCTCAGTGGCACTTCTGTAGGGCTGCGTCTCCATTGTTTCCTTGCCTGTGCCCAAGACTCAATACAATGTCTCATCTCCATACAATATCTAACGGACATCAATATCTTTTAGACAAAACTATCATATTTATAGGCAATTGAATTGATAGTATTGAGTAGAGTCTAAATATTTTAAACATTAAGAATATTAAATCATTTGTCAAGGCATTAAAGCATTTAAAAAAATGAATAATTGCGTACTTTGGTTCAGGTGTTGTTTTTACTTGCGATTAATTCCACATGGACCTCAAAAGCCAGAAGAATGATTAAAGTGGACCTATTTAATAGAGATGTAACTTGTAAGGAAAATTTCACTATTAAATTGAGATGATACTCAATTACATATATTCTGTCCAGGTATAGCACTCATGGCGGTAAAAAATAAGGTAATGTAAATAGCTCCAAATAAAATTTGGTGTATTATTCATGCATTTGATTTATCCGTTCACCCCTTTCTGGTATACTCCTTTAAAGGCGATGTATGATGTTTATTATTTACAATAAAATAAGCGTAGTTGATTAAACATCAATCGTTATGTGTCTAAGATTCGTACATTCCATTCAAATCAATATTGAGTTTATTTAAGATCACTTACATCAACGAGGAATGGTTTAGTGATGTGATATATATAATATTACAGATATAATATGGCAGTAGCACAGAGAATACACAATAAAGAGCAGAGAAATAAAATATTGTTATTTAAATTGAATCAGCCTAATATTAACCAAACATAATATACTACATTAATAGTAAATAACCTTTAGTAATTGTATTAAATGACTCTTACAAAATACATATTTAGTTCTGTCAATAGGCCAAAAGGTATTCAGAGGAAGATAATAAAGCGTTATGTAGCTTCTTTTTTATATCTCCTAAATACATATTAATATATTTCCAATATTTTTCAATTCAACATATTCATTTGGTTTGCCTAGTAGTAAAACACACTAATTACCATTATTTTAATAACTATTAACGTATAACCCTTTGTTTGATTTCAGTGTCAACGAGTGTTCTCAAGTCCTCAAGTGAATTGACACGGCAAGATGGCACTACTTTCAAGAGCGAACGATCCTGGCGCCGAAAACACTACTTCCTTAGAACATCATCGTTGGATAAAATCAAACAATTCCCGGCATATTTTTGTACGAAGAGTTCTCGTGTTTACCCAAACGCACTCCATTTCTTAGAACAACTGCGTGCATATGTTCAGACCATTTCGAGGAAGATAAGATCAAATTATTTGACCTTTGCTGTGTATATTGGACTTATTTTACTCACCACTGAAACACTGGGGTGTTGTCTAGCTTTATTACTAGGCAATAATCCTCCTGGACTGATATTTTTACTGGTTGGCCTAGTAATAATGGGCTGTATTGTGTTAAAGACTGTTAATTTGAAAAAGACTGTTACTTTGAAAAAGACTGTTACTTTGAAAAAGACTGAGCTCAAAATTGGGAATAAATGTGATTAGTGTAAACAGTATTTATTTTTACAATATGTCTTTATAAAGGTGTTTGTTGGATTGCTTGGCTTAAAATAAATACTCTTGCAGCTATAGCAAAAATATGGTATTAATATAAAAAATAATAATAATAATAATGTGTCTCTCATAGATAATGTAATTAAAATAAAATTTGTTAAAAATAGGATACTTTTGTATTGAAAATTTTATAAATCAATTTTACTAAAGTTTTATTTGGGAATATTTGTTGTTTTACTAAAATTCTTTAAATCCATTATTTACATATAATGAGATGGAGTATGCAAGTTTATCTTTAGAGAATTTATCCAGCATTACTAACATAATTTTATAAACGATAAAACATTAAAATACAAATGTACCATTCGTTTAAAGGTTGCAAGTATACATAGCATGTTTCCATTATGGCCATCAAGGAAAGACTGATACTTTTCAAGGTAAACGGAGTGTATATTAGTTATACACTACGTTAATGGTGTTATTTAACGGAGCTATTTGTTTCGTATTACACATAATTTAAAAAAAATTATTAAATACCAAAATATTTATTAGGAATTATGGCAATGCTTTATCTATAACATAATTTAAATGTAAGTCCTTTTACGCTTTCACCAACCAACATTTTATCCCATCATTTTCTAATTTAATTATAAATTAGAGCATTGATTCAGCACAAGATACAAATAAAAGCTTCAATATTAGATATTTTATTTAAAATATTTGAAATATTTTAAATAAATATCCATATTCGGTTCACATTTTTTATTTAGCCAGCCTTAAAACACAATATTACTCTTACTCTTGCTTTTAGATACGTACCTACTGAAAATACTAACCGTTATGTGAGAGATTGATTGTTTCGAACATTATTTATTCTAGTCTGTTGAGTACAGAGTCCTAATACCTGTCCATAACGGACTGTTTCTAGCATTACTATCCCTGCTAGTAGATTGAGTACATAGGCCAATTTCCTCTCTAAGATTGCTTGTTTCAAACCTTAATATCTTTGATAGAATATTGAGTACCTAGGTCAATTACCTGTCTCTCAGACAACTGTATCTGTTAGTAGATTGAGTCCAGAGACCAAATACCTGTATTTCAGAGATAGTTTCAAATCTATATCCGCTAGTAGATTGAGTACAGAGGTCAAATACATTTATATAAGATACTGTTTCAAAGAGAAAAAAAATCTATTTCTTGAAATTCCCTTTAACAATTTTGATTCAATATTTTTTATCTGGGCACTATATAACATTTGAAACCAAGGGACTAATAATTTTTTCTCGTGAAAGTGACTTTGAGGGTGCTTTACATAAGCGAACATTTCTAGTTTCGATTATATCCCCGCAACTATTTGGTATAAGAAATTACTTATCAGTTATCAATGCCATTATGCTTTACTATTAAATATAAAACTCATTTATTTGAAATATTTTTATGTAAAGCTAATACATTAGTATCTGAGCCATAAGCCGATATATATATATAAATTATTTATTTGTATAAATATATATACATATATGTATTTACAGCTCTTTGAAAATGATAATGACGGAGGGTTTCTGCAACAATGAATATTATTTTGTTTCACAAATCTTCATAGTTTTGTGTAAATGCCTTTATTTTAAGATAAAAGAGGGAGAAAAACTGAGTGGTGCACCAAAACATTTTTTTAATGAACTAGTTTGGATCCTTATTTATTAGCTTTGCTATTATTTCTAGTGTTGAATAATAGTGACCAGGTAAACTACTTTTAACCGTTTATTTAGCATTTATTTTTATGGGGAAGTGGCCAACTTCTAAGTTAACCATACCCTTCACTAAGAAACAAGCGATGCATCTTTTTATGTTTTGGAATAATGGGGTGAGCAACAAAGGCTTCAATAGTATGGTTTAAACGTCGATTTTAAAACTTTGATTTTCATATTTATTTAAAATCAGGATAATAGGTTTAGAAAACGAGAAATGTTTCAATAAATATTAGATTTTTAGGTTTGTAAAATACTAAACATGTAACAATACACTATGGATATTAATACATAGTTGATTCACTATGGATACTTATTCATATGTAAACTTGAACCCTCCATAGTGACCAATGGTTAATTTTATTGTGTTTAATATTTGAAATTGTAATTATTTCCGAAAGGGTAGTAAGACGCGGTGCTAATAATAATGTAATTATTTACTTGATATTGAGCTTTTATTCAAAGTGGTTTAAGATTGTGTAGAAATTGTGTTCACAGATTATAGCATATATAGAGCCCCGAAAAAATGGTGAGACGCGATAAAGCGAAAAGTGCCATACAAAGATAGAATCAAGTACTTATTATTATTATTATTATTATTATTTAGCACCGCGTCTTACTACCCGTTCGGGTTATACGCTAAGTACTTATTCCTTTGATAGTTTTTAGATATGATTTACAATGTTTTAGAAAAGTGAAGTAAAACCAAATTGTTTTATTACACGAAATCCTCATATAAAACGAAATAACACCATTTTTACAAAAATATCTTTAAATAAACACGAAATTAAGAAGCAATTAAGTAGAAATTTAGATCATGTTGTAATTTGATTAGTATATTGTTTTAGTGTAAGCTAACTTTAGGCTACAAAATTGTGAGATATGCCGACCAAATTGACAAAGAATTTTAAAGCAAATATATAAAGTTTCAATAGTGATTGTTATATATATTGTTTCAATATGTAAATAATTCTTAAACACATCAAATAACATGCAATTTTGAATAAACACGAAATAACACCGAAAAGTGAGATTTGAAAAACGAAATTTAACTAAAAATAAAACAATTTTTATGGCGCTATAACCATATTTACTACGTTACAGATTAAATAGGAAACTAGATATATGTGAGTGTTATTATTTAAGGGGTGCACAAACAGTTATTGTAGCCTAAGCGCATTACTCCTTTAATAAGCTTTCTTTCACAATTATATTTTATATAACAGTTGGTATTATTATAATAAAAATAATAACAAAAAATATATATTTAGTTAGTTTAAAGTGTTAGAATATTATTAAGACGTATACATATATCTATTACTAATAATATATATATATATATATTAACTAATAATATATATATATATATATATATATATATGTATATATATATTACTAATAATACATATATGTATATATATATTACTAATAATACATATATGTATATATATATATTACTAATAATATATATATTGTATTAATAAAATATAGCACATTTTTATCTGGTGGATATTTTTAAAAGCTTTAAAAAAGCGCTAAGGGCATTGATAATTTGATATGTTTTGTATATCATCTATATAAAATTATTGCATTTTGAGGATAGTTCTGTCCTGAAAAATTATGAACTCAGGGACATTAAAAATAGATCAATATTTAATTTATTATGAACCCAAATGAGTGGGAACTTTGACCAAAAGTCTTGACCATATGATCTCATTTAACGGTGACTGGAAATTTGGGATTCGAAATCCAGCCAGTATTGAGGATGATTTTTATACATGTTTTCTCTCCCCCCGCAAAAATGTTTGTTCCCTTCCTATCAATTGTACTCTATTCATTCCTACTCAAATAACGTTGCAGAAATGCGTAAAGTTCAAACGAGTATAACCTAATTCACAGTGGATTTTTCATTTCATTTATTAAGGAAAAATGATTCATTTAAAATATGAAAAATTAAAAAAAAAAAAAAAATGTAAATAGGATTCCATTTCCAAAGTAATATACATTTTTAAAAATCTATTCCCTATGCATTAAAATAATATTTTCTATTAAGAATTTATAGTTTCTGAAGAAATTCATGGCTGATATATTTAATAGTTATAATACTGAAATTGACAACTAAAACTTAAGTGAGTATTCATTGGGCATCATTTACCGGTTTATACTTTTGCTAGCTGCTGCCCGCGATAGTAACATTTCAGTTTACCTACCTAAAAACATACACGCATTGTTCCATAGAGCGGTTTGCAGTAATTATCACGACAATTTTTATTTTGTTATACTCTTCATAACTTTAAAACCAATGTACCGATTTGAATAATTTAAAAAGTAATTTACTCCTACGTAAACAGCCTAAATGATTAAATAATTGATTTGTATAAAGATTCATATCATGATACGGATATAATTACTTTTTGTTCGCATCCGTGTTTTAGTTGACTAATTTCAACAAAAAACGTTTATTGTAACATAACTATAATAATTAAATATATTGTCTCGCGAACTTTTTTGTTCATATTAGTGAGAACGTTCAATATATATAGTATTTTTTTAAATGTAATTTTAATAGTTTTTGCAGCGCACGCGGAGAAAGCATATTTTTAGGAATTTTTTTTTACCCTGTGTTAAACTATCGACATTTTTATGAGGAATAAATTAAATGTTCAAAGTAAAATATAGCCTATATTACTCGCTGATAAAGTAGCTTTATATTGGTGAAATAATTTTTTGAATCGGTTTAGTAGTTTTTTAGTTTATCCATTAAAATAATCAAATCTTTCCTCTTTATAATATTAGTGTAGATTTATAAATATATAAAGCTAGGGCGTCAGTTCCACTTTTATTCATCAAACAACAAAATCAAATAACCACTTAAACTCTTATTACATTAGGATGTTTATGCTGCTTCACTTATTCATCATTTTTAATGATAATGGCTTCTATAGTCAGTGCATTTTCTCCTATTTTGCTCTTTAAATTCCACTGCCCTTTAAATATGAATCTTGGGAGAGTTTACCAAGTTTGTTTGAACTCTAAGTTCAAAATTATATGGCTTGAGTAAATATTTCAAACCATCTAAGTAAAAATCACCCTCAACAGCACGGTTTCAAGCCCCAACCTTCCTATAACCAAAAACCTGACTCGATTAGTACAACGTTTATTCCCCGTGTCTACCAATACGTGTTAAAGGTGTTTTTTTGGTGGATTGCTTTTTTTCTCTTCCATCGCGTGTCCATTATTGTTTGTTTTGAAAACATTAGACATTTTGGGCCTTGAAGGAGTGGTTTAAGGAATGGTTAAAACTAAACCCATAGATGTTATTTCGAGTGCTTATGTTTATTTGAAGTTTGGTTGAGATTAGTTTAATATTTTCCACCATTTATAACTATCTATCCGGATGGTCTTCATATAATAACACCACTGTGGTACGAATGAAGATGATAAAATTTAGAGGTAATATATCCCATTTGCATCAAGAGATGATGGGGAAAACATGTTTATTACCTTAATTACATCAAACGGGGATTCAAACCATGTCATTCCCAAAACCTACAACTTAGATTTTAATGGTATGCTGTTTAGCTCACGTGCTAACTGATGCGAGTGATTGAGATTAGTTTAAGAGCTTAAAAGCCATAAGGTTAGGAGGACACACAAACATGGTAAGCACATTAGTAATTATTAAGTAATTTTTCACAAGATCTTATGTTCAAACATCGTGGCTGCTCAGACTTGTATAATTAGCGTTTATCTCCCCCCCCTCCCCCAACTTGCCTTAAAAGGTTTGTTCATTTGAAAAGGATGAATAGGGCCTAGATGTTTCTGGTACCTAAACTATTGTGTTCGGACCCTTACTCTTGGAAACTTGCTCTTCCGCTTGTAGCTTTTACAACGAACATGGTGAAAGTTAGTTGTTTAAAAAATATCTTAATTGGAAGTAATATTGTCATTGAGGACTCCATCTAGCGTTCCCCAGTGGCCAATGACTGAACCTGTCTCAAGAAGCTCAGCGTAACTCCGGTAAGGCGGTGTGTCTATTGTTTTCTTGGCTGTGCCTTAGACCAATACAATGTCTCATCTCCATACAATATCTGACGGACATCAATAACTTTTAACCAAAATTATCAAATGTCTAGGCAATTGAATTGATAATATTAATTATAATATATAAATATTTTCACCATTTAAGAATAAAAAGTCATTCATTTTACATTAAGGCATTTCTAAAACGAATACTTGCTTACTTTGGTTCAGTTGTTCCTTTTTAATTGTGATTAATTCCACATGAACCTCAAACTCCATAATAATAATAATTAACGCGGACTTATTTAATCTAAATTTAAGGAATATTTTCACAAATAAATTTGAAATACTCATTTACAAACTTATATATTGTCCAGGTATAGCACTCATTGCGGTAAACAATAAGGTAATGTAAATTACCCAATAATGTAACCACTTTGCCTGGTTTCGACACAGTCATATGGCCTGGTGGAAAGACGCACATCTATACAAAAACTGTGAATATTATACATGTGAACATTATCTGGTTATAATGCAGTCAAACTCACGCATTCATATACTTCTGGGAAATTAAATAACGGGATGGGCTTAGAATAGCTATACAACAGGAGGGCTTATATAGGCTACCTCTTAGTTCTCTCCTACATATCTATGAATACATTTAGCTGAATACGGATAATGTGTGAAGTATTTTGAGAATTGTCAGTAATGGTACCTTGTAAATGCAGAATTTAGACTGGAATGTGTACACGTGCATACTGAAACAGGTGTCTTTGACTTATGCATACCTTTACTTTTCATACTAAGATTCATTGAAGATTATTCCCAAATTCTGATAAATGCTAAACAGTAGCTACTACTTGTTCGATCTATCTCAAACAGCAATGCCTTTTAAAGAGTATCCCCTCCATCTGTGATGACACTTTTTTGAATTGAAGCAAGTATAATATATTGGCTTGCATCACATATGCAGACTGTTGATATCATTCAATTTACATCGCGGCTTTCATCAAGCATGGATGAAGCATAAATATACACATTTACTCATTGAAATTGTTTGATTATCCAAACGTGCCTGCCTCTACACAGCATTAATGGATGTTGAGAACTTTAACCGGAATTATAAAACCTCCCTATGTCATCATTGCTCTTCAGACATGACATAAAAATAGGACAGCTCAGATAGAAATATTTTCGATCAGTTATGTCTATGTGCAGCCAAACTCTACTTAAATTCAGTCATGTACTTGCTTGGAGTGTTGAACGTGGTTTTTGATCAAGATGCCCTTGTAAAATTTTATGAGGACAATGATAATTTTCAAATTTCATACTATGGAGCAAGCACTCCTCTACTATTACATCTACTGGATCCTTCTAATTTCAAGTGTCCTGCAACCATATTAATGTTCGATGCGAGCCAATGGTAAGATAATCTCAAAGAGGGGGTGATAGCTTGTATCACATTCGAGATGGATGTAAATATTCCACATATATTAAACCTTTCCGCTTGATTAAATATGATCGTGTCATTCGATAGAATCACTCAAATAGTGACTTCACCAAGATGGTATAAAAAATAGTTTGCAGCCCTTACACCCAAAGTATGTTTATTGGTGTGCAAGGCTCCATGATCTAGGACGGTTTCTTTCTTTTAAAGTAGCTCGTCACCCTGAATCAACATGTTGAGACTTATCCTTCATACGAAGAAGGCTTCAACCTTCCTCCTCCATTAGAGATTGGTTTTCTCTCCTCATGAACCAAGAGGAATGTTGATTGGGTAGCTACCAAACATCACGAACTAGACTGAAAGGTTGGAGATGTATTCTACTCTGAGCCTAGTCCTACCCTCAATTCGAATAAATTATAAAAATTAAAAATAATATTTTCACAAAACCTATGATTTATACTAAAGGTTTGGAGAAGATAATTTATATTTAAAGTATAAAATTACTGACAATGATAATTACAACTTTACCATGTTGGAATATATAGTTAGCTAGGATTTTCTAAAAAACTATTCTATGCATAGGCCTATAGAAAATATTTAGAGTGGCTCCTAATGCGTATTCAAAAAAAAATTGGCACTCTAGAAGCCATTTAGAGTGATATTCACCTGGATTTTATTTTTGAAAAGTGAATGCTTCTAAAAATTATTTGAAGTTTGATACAAGGCCATCTTTAAGCTTCGTATTAAAAAGATCGGGAAATTTCAGGGGGGTTTAAAACCCCATAAACCCCTATCCTCACCCATGTATGCATATATATTTGTAAAATATACATATTATTTCCTAATAAATACTGAATAATCAGGTCCAAATTTCGGGTTAACCACAAGAGACTCGGACGTAAGGACATGCGAACTGGGAGCGCCATTTATTTATTTTAGATGAAGATTATAGAATATGAATAACTTGCATTAAGAACCAACAACTTTGGGGGTATAAATTTGAAGAAATATATATCTGGGGCTAACCAAAGGAAAAATGCTGAATATCACTGGTCTAAGTTACATATTTTTCAGGATTAAAGACGTTGTTCATGACTTCTAATACAACCACCATACACCTATTGGCTTTCTTAAAAAATAACATTTTTTTTTATTCAATTGTAAAAAAAAAAGTATTGACACATATTAATTTTATTTGATGTATGGATTAATGTAAGATAATAAAACATTTTATTTAATTGAAATAGTGATTTTAATAATTTTATAATTTCAAAATAGTAATGCCTTTAGATAGAAAGAAGATGGGGCGGACAATGAATACTATAGAGTTGAAAGATATTAAAATTGTCAGCAAGAATCTGTACTAAAATATAAGAATTGAACGCTTTTTCAACATATCATAATTGCTCGGAATTATGACTGTCGGTTTGGTTTTACCTGGTTCCATCCCTCAATGCCGTTAATAAGCTGTAAGAGATAGTGATATACCCTTTTCCAGGTAGACTTGGTCCAATATGAACCTTGTAAGATATGTCGTCCCCTACCGCAAGAGGAACCTGGTTCAATTGTCCTCTACTGGAGGGGAAAGTGGTACAATCTGACTGACATCCTTGGTAACGTTTAAGATACACCATCCTCTACTGCAGAAGAATATGGTACAATCTGACTGACATCCTTAGTACAGTTATAATACATACCGTCATATGCTGGAGGTTAACCGGGTCCAATCTGACTAACTCCAAAACTGATTGATAAGGGAGATTGACTACTGGGGTTTGTTCTATTCTACCATTTTTATTTATATTGATGTGGTATTTTGTTTATAATGCTCACATTAAATAGTGAAATAATAACACCCAAGTTTTTGATACGATAACGTTACTAACAATACCACACCTCCATCTGTAGGATCATCTAGTTTAGTTTCCCGGTGACTGGAAGTTTAGGGCTCTAATCCCGGACACGTTTAATAGTCAGATTTAAAAAAAATATCATCTCTCCCCTCACGCAAACGAGGGTACATTTTTTAAAGTCTACCTTATTCACCCATATCCTTATTATCACAGTTAAAATGCTTATGACACGGACGGGTAGTAAGACGCGGTGGAAAAAGCCTACACCATAATCCAATCACAAGATTTCACTTGTTGTCTTGGGTAAGCTTAAGTTGAAGATAAAATACAAATGAGTCTTACTTTCCTCCATTTTGGAGACCATTTACGACTCTTTCACCAACTATCGATCTTTCTTTCCATCCCATAACCTGTCCCAAACGTTGTAATCAGGTCATATCTCCAGCCCTCTATTTACTGTCGACTGCTCAAATGACAGTATTCCTTCATTCTGACGGATGCTGTACTCATGCGCAGCGGCCAGGACGCCGGTACGGCTGTTTCAAATAAACTCACGCCCCTCCTGTTTTCGTCATCCCTTTACCCCTCAATATCTCTGGCGTCTCTTCCTAGCGTAATACAAGTTTAGTAGTTCGCCGGCGTCTAGCTAGACCAACAGACGCCAGATGTGTAGCGACGCAGAACAAGTGATCTCCCCTCCCCGCGACAGTATTCGGTGTGTCAGTCGGGGAATGTTTGGAAACATCCAACTAGCGATTGTTTTTTTGGTTATTCCATTTTAAAAATTGAGATGCTATTAGTCCTATCGTATAATTGCAAGTGTAGCTCCAAGACCCCCAGCGGGGATTGTGAAATGTTTTTTTTTGTCTATTCAGCGGAGTGGTGAATGCAAAGTGCGAGCGAAACAACAAATATCCCTATGCCTGGTAGTGAATCTGACTGACCCAGTATTTCGGGATGCCCGTGAGGAGAGGGCATGTGGCACCAAGGACTACAATCATTGAAACCATCATCAGGAAGTTCGACACTCACAGTAAGTCCACAATTTATACTAATACGTGTTGAATGATAAAAAAAGGTTGAGGATACTAATCCATTATCATTTGGAATGAACTCCAGTTTAAAAACAGAAATTACTCGTGAATAGCCTCCAAGGTCAAAAATGGATGCATTGAGTTGGAACGAGTATCAAATGAGAATAGATTAATTGAAAAGAAAATTCTTTTTAAATATTCTAAAATAACACAAACATTTTTGAACTTATCTAGAAACAACAATAAGATTAACAATATTTCTTGCAAATACTCGAATAATCTGATGTAATATAATTAAATAATTTAGAAACAAGATAATTGAATCTATATTCTGAATATTTACATTAAAAATAAACCTTAGCCTTTACTATTGCCGTGTTAAGATAAACAATATATTTATTGTTTCAAATGGGGACCGTTTTGATGTCACGTCTTAATGTTCTAGAAGGAAAATTTGCAAATTTATAGAGATTTCGATCTCCTGAAAGTAGTATTAGAATAAAGTTTATTTGCATTGATTTCACTAATACGCTACACAAAAGCTACCACGCCCATGCTTAAGTTTAAATTATTTATTTCCTGTCAAAATATGTTGAGTAATTATATATGAATTGTTACACCACTTAATGCCCAAGTAGTCAAATGATCTCGGTATTCATTGTTTATATTCCTTCATGACCAAATGGTAAGTTGATCTGTGTATTAATTAGTTACACTCTACTCTTTCATGACCCAGTAGTAAGATGATGTGTGTATTCATTGTTTATACTCCTTCATGACCAAGTGGTAAGATGAAATGTGTATTAATTTGTTTACGCTACTTTATGAACAAGTGGTAAGATAAAGTGTGCATTCATTTTTTAAACTCTTTTATGACAAAGTGGTAAAATAAACTTGGTATTCATTGTTTACACTCCATTCATGACCTATAAGTAAGATGGTTTGTGAATTCACTGTTTATACTCCTTAGTGACCAAATGGTAAGATAAACTGTATATTCATTGTTTACACTACCTTCATGACCAAATAGTAAGATAAACCTTGTATTCATTGTTTACACTCTCTTCATGACCAAATAGTAGGATAAATCATGTATTCATTGTTTACACTCCTCTCATGACCTAGTAATAAGATGAACTATGTATTCATTGTTTATACTTCTTCATGACCAAATAATAAAATACACTGTGTATTCATTGTTTGCACTCCTTTCATAACCTAGTAATAAGATGAACTATGTATTCGTTGTTTATACTTATTCGTGAACAAATATTAAGATAAACTGTGTATTCATTGTTTACATCCTTTAATAACCTAGTAGTAAGATGAACTGTGTATTCATTGATTATACTCCTTCATGACCAAATTATAAGATAAACTGTGTATTAATTGTTTACACTTCTTCATGACAAAGTTGTAAGTATAGTCATTTTTAATAATCCTTCATGACCAAATGGTCAGATAAACTAACATTGTTTACACTTATTCAAATCCAAGTGGTAAGACGTCTCAGTGGCCGCATGGTCTAAGGTGCTACTCTTGCAATAGCCTAGACTACCGATGACGAGGAGACCATGGTTTGATCCCGTTTCGGTGTATTAAGAGTTTTTTTCATAAATAGTTTCCCACCATCTCCACGAAAATGTGGAAACAATTCTTCTAAATTCAATCTTCCTCATCCCTGACCAATTAGATTAATTAGTATATAAGCGTATATCCCGATTGGGTAGTAATACGTGGTGCTAAAAATAAGGAAAAAAGATTAACTGTCTATTCACAGTTTATATTACTTATGGACATACAAATAGTAAGATTAACTGTCTATTCGTTGTTTAATTCCTTAATGCCTGGTTATAAAAATGAACTGTGTATTAATTGCTCACAATATTTAATATCCAAATATTAAAATTAACTTGGTATTCATTGTAAACGCTCCTTAATGTACAAGTATTAAGATGAACTGTGTATTCATTGTTTACATTCCTTAATATCCAAGTAGAAAGAGGAGCTGTGTATTTATTGTTCACACTCCTTTATATCGCAGTATAAAGATTAATGGTTTAATCATTTTTTACACTCCTTAATATCCAAGTAGAAAGATGAACTGTGTATGTTCTTAAACTATCTTTTATGTTCAAGTTGTAAACATAACTATACTATATGTTATGCTTTTTTTGTTTATTTATGGTTGTTCTCAATTAATCCAAATGGTATATAAATTCACGCTTGTTTCGCACCGACAATAGCTATTGGGAGTCTCTGTTTCATACTATTTTACTATAAATAATATTGAATTAATCAAACCATTTTATGAGTTTTATAAAAACTCTTGGTTGAAAATAAACAACTGCTTACCAATTACTACAGTTTCCTTTCACTGAAGATTTCTTGGCCTTAGGGGTGAGCGAGAAAGGGATTATAAAAGTATTAGAAACATTAAACTATTAATATGGCCATTTTCACTTTTAAGATATGGAAGAGCAAGATAGTATTAGTTCTGAGCTTTGGCAAATGATTGTTTATTATTCAATACACCAAGAGAGACATATTTACAAGTTTGTTTCGGCCATGGTGATACTTGAGTTCAGCTTTGACCTCTGTCACTATTTGTACAGCTACAATATCAAAGTTTTTCGTTCATTCTTTCATTAAAATTAGCCTAAATTAATAACTTCACTCTTATTAAATTGGAACATTTTATAAGACAGTAAATTGGACTAATTATTATGTAATATTTTTGTTGTCTAAGCTAAACTAGACTGTGCTGAGGCATGACCTTTAATAAATGTATATACAATATATTTCCATAAACTGAAATAATTTTATTTGTTATTCCAGAAACGGCCAAGAATTAATTGAATCAAAATAATAATAACAAAGCGTAGTAACTTTTTGATAGTAATGGAAAACAAATTAAAGACACAGAAATCAAAATTAAAACAAATATAAGTTATATAAAACTTGTGGCTCTAATATTATAACCTACCCTAAACATAAAGTGATATGCAGCTAGGGAAAATCGTTTTATTGAGCTTAGTGGGAGATGGCTCAAAGCCATAGGCTTAGACCGATATTTTCCCTCTCTCATCCCTATTTTTTTTTGTCCATTTGACTTAGTGATGTAGAATAAATTGAAGAATGGACGACCTAAAAATTCACTTATAAGGGATCAATTATGATAAAGAGGGGTAAAATAACCTCCCAGACCGAATAACTCCATGGGGAAGGTAGTATTGTTATTCTAAGCTAGTCTTCCTTAGACGAAAGGATCTAAGACTCCGTTTTGAGAATTCCTTCGCGTCATCACAAATGTATACTTAAAAGTCCTTGTTTCTGTTTAATATGCAGCGGGGGTGGAGGTAAAGTCAGATATCCAATGATATGAGACTGACTAGGTTCACTAAATCTTTGTAGTACGGGAATCCCCTCTTTATGAAAATAAAAACTAATTGAAGGTATTTTTATATTAGTTCTTACAGACTCTTTTTATACTTATTATAACATGCACTATAGTTACCGAATAAATATATCATTGCATGAATAACAAATTAACTTAATTTAAAACGGTCACAACCAGACCCCTAGCTGTCAAATCACCACCGTGAGAGGAAAGTACCAATTTCAGTGATGATTATTTTATCGGGTGTGCCGGGAATCGAACCAAACACACTTAGCTTAGAAGAAGACCAAATAAAAAAAATAAAATTATTTATTGAAAGTAAGTAATAATATGTTGTTTAATAAATACTCAAACCTTTTTTAAAGATAATCACATATAAAGCTAAAATATATTTTACGCTTTTCAGGGACATTGAGGTTTAAGTTCACACCTCATTCGGATTAGCTAAGGTTGTTTTTATTCTTACCTATAAATTAAATCGCTATATATACCTAGTGTTAAAACGTATGATCTAAAAAATATCTATCAACAAAATATATGTGCTCCCACATTTATTTTGTGTTGGTTCCCCTCAGGGCTAACTTACAGATTTGAAAGGCCATGCATGGGCCCTCACTATTTTTAAGGCACCTCTTTTTTGTAGAGTAGCTATTTTTATAACATTTTTGTATATTCTGCAAAATTTTAAAATTGTTACATTAGCTATTTAGTGGTGGTTGATTGAGGTTATAAAGAACTAATCGAAAAAATATTTTTTTTTTAAATTTCTGATACGCCAACTTAACATCCTATTGTATAAAGCATTTACGCTCTGTTTACCTGAAAGTAAGGGTCTGCGAGCCTGGGTTTTTTTCATTCGAGTTGAGATTGAGTCAAGTATCTCAAAAAGCTCCCGAGTACAAGTCAAGTTCGAGTATATTTATAATTTTAAAATGTTAAAAATATATATTTGTTCATTCTAAAAGTGAAATAGTATATCTAAAACGTCATCAGTCAAAACAAACTGTGAATACATAATTAAAATGTAAGATTTTAAAATAATATGAAAACCACACATGTTCTTAAATTAAGAATGACACTCATCTTTGAAAATAGTAAATGGTTTAGAAAATAAACACCTTTAATTAGTGGAACAATTGATTTTAAAATTAGAAAATAACACTTAGAAACATATGATTTAAAAATAACTCTAACACTTACTTAAAAATATAGTAGAAAAAAAATCAAAATGTTTCAACACTCATATCTTTAATAACATTGAAATTACCAACAATTATAAAAAAAGTTAATAAAATTGACATTTTAATGAGATAATACTTCCCCAAAATTATTATCCGTAACTTTAATCACCCCACAATAAATCAAAAGATTCACAAGCGGTTGGAAATTGAGCTGTTCCATAGTTTGTTTATTAGTCATTATTTTTATTATTAGTAGTAGTAGTCGCGTATGATTACTTCTTCTGTTCAAATTCCATTCCTTTATTCGCAGTTGTGCATGCTCCTTATATCGGCTCTCTCTAGAAACTATCTTACTAAGAAATGTATTTCAGTTCAATTTATAATCCTTATATAAGTTGATGTTCATACTTTAAAATTAAAAATAAGTTGGTTAAAATAGTATTTATAGTAGAAAATATGAAATAGTTAATGCTTGGTTTATTTAAATGCGAAAAGTTTGATGAAATATTATTTGAAAAGTTGAACAACATAATTTTATAACTAAATAGTAAGTACAGTAGCCCCGTGGCTTCTTTGGTGTTGACTGACAGCTCACAGCTGACTTCTGACAGTCAACATTTAGGTATATACCTAAATTTTGACTGTCAAAAGTGACATCTGCTAAACACATGTTTTTGTAGATCATATGGTTCGGTGTAGGGATACATAATTTGGTCTGGTAACTTTTCAAAGCTGTCAGTCAGCACCAAAGAAGCCGCGAGGCTACTTTAGTGTTAGTTGTGTAGTTGATTCAAGTTTTAAAGGAAGTTGTTGACATCTTGCCATCTGCCGAAAAATTAAAAACTCAGAATATACAAAACAATAATGTTATCGTTTGTTCTCTATGATTGTGAAACGTGGTCTCCTACCGTACATGACCAAAATAAATTTACGATGTACTAAAACATGTTGCTTAGAAAGATATTTGGCCCAAAAAGGACTAAGGCTACTGGTGCTAACAGGCAGTTACATATTGATGAGATACATACCCTGCACTTATCACAAAACATTGTTCGGTTAGGTAAGTCTCGCAGATTACGCTGGCCAGAACACTCAGTTAAATGAGACATTCTAAAACCTTGTTTAGGGTATCGACTGGCAAACTTAATGGGAAGATACCATTGGGAAGACATAGACGAAGATGGGTGAGTAAAATTAGAACTGACCTGAAAGAGATGGGGTGTAATGAGGTGGACTGTATAGAACTAGCTCAAGAAAGGGATAGATGGCATACTTTTGTAAACTCGGCAATGATATTTAAAGTTCCTAATGCTATAGAGTATGTAAGTAAAATATATGATAGTCTATGCACACCTTGTAAATATCTCCGCTCTCCCAGTAATTGAGGAAAATAGAGCTTTGGAGATTTGGGATCAATGTTATAGGCTGTGTACACTTGGTTAAAATAGTCTCGCATCCAGTAGGTTGGGGAGAGTGGTGATTAATATTCTCTGGGATCGTTTTTGTTTGTTTGTTGGTTGATTATTTTCACCACATCTTAGTCTCGGTTTGGGTTATACCCATACATCGATGAATGCTAATGGAATGGGGATAGTGACGGTAGAAATATAGAGATAATTTAACCACATTTTGATCTAGGAAGGGTGGAAAACTTTCTAGAAAATACACCCTCAGTGTACCCGACTGGGATTTGAAGCCAATCTTCCCATCACCAGTTTGACACGAGAGTGATGTGTTATACCATGCGACCACTAATGTGGGTCTGAGATTGTCAAAATTCCCGCTTGGTAAGAAAGAATGTGGTCACTTGAGTTCACTTCAATAGGACGTAGCACTCTCATTTTATTTTTTTTATGTCAAGGAAATCTCAAACGATTGCCTGTTTTTGTTTGATGGTGGGCTAGCTGTTGAACATTATGTTCATGCTGGTTAGACTTCCTTGAGTTTACTACTGAGTTACTGAACGAGAGAGTCCCCAAAAGGATTTTTTTTTTGCTTTTTTTTTACTCCAGGATAAGTTTAGAATGGTGAGAAGATATTCTGTCTTCGTCAGAGCACTACCACCATCAAGATCAGCTGACTCCCCACGGGGTCTGTTCTTTCAGTTCTGTCATGGAACATACGAGAGACGAGCCTGTTTATTTCGGTTCAACATTTGATAATATACTTATTTTCTCATTCATGAGCGTCAGTGCGCTATTATGAATATTAATTTATTTTTAATGTTTAGACTTAATTTATTTGGTGGCACTTGTTTTGAGTGGTCGAAAAAATTTCGTTTTAACTTCTATTAAATGTTACGCGAGTATGTGTATTAGTAAATGGTGGGTATTTGGTGAGTTTCATTCAACATTCTATTAATTTATCATTACGTGAACACCTTTAAGTAAAGTTTTACAAATGTTTTCACGATTAAATGATAATACTAATGAATAACAATGCCATTATTTATTAGGTACTAGCAACTTTAGAACATAGCTCTTAAAGTGTTCCGTGTGTGTGTGATAAACACACAAACAGTTGTCAGGGCACCTGGTTACTTAAAATATGTCCAGGTATAACAAGAGTAATATATAGCACTTGTTGCCGTGATCTATAAAGTGTGAGACACCCGCTTCGGTGGCCGCATCGTCTAAAGCGCTACTCTCGCACTAGACTAGACTGCCGATTACAGGGAGGTTGAGGTTAGAATCTGGGTCGGGTGTACTGAAGATCGCTTTTACAAAATGGTTTTCCACTCTCCTCATAAGAAAACGCGGGTACACTTCCTCTAAATATAGCTTTCCTAATCCCTAAAATCATTAGCGTAAATAATACAAAGAGTTTAAACTGGACGGGTAGTAAGACACTGTGCTAAACAAATAATAATGTGAGACTCACAATCGGGCAGTGATGTGTGGTGGTTTAAAATATGTCTAGAAGGCTAACAAAGATAACACAATGATTGTCATGTGGTCAGGTTCAAAGTTACCTTTACGTTGGAGAGAGCCTGGTGGAATTGTGTCTTAGCTCTCCTTCTGGTGAGTTATGGTTTCTCATTGGATTATCAGCTTTGGTTTATTCGTCCTCTATAAACGCCAACAGTCCCACCACTCGTGAATTTCAAATTCAACGCTATATACCCGCTGTATTAGGTATTAGTGCTTTGCTGTCAGATGTACTAATTATTAAAAAGCCGTGAGAAATTATAAATATCCAGAAGCCACCTATCATCCGCCCTGTTGAACAAATTTATTCTTAAAGAATTCCTTTAGTGGTTTGTCTATTTTTCATAAGCTTCAATTATTCCAGAAAAATATTTAGGCTCTTCAATATATTGGTTAGGCGAAGCGCTATCACCACTGAAAAGTAAGAAATTGAAACTAAGCCGTGACCTCTCCTTTTTCTCGCGCTCTTTCTCTCTAGCAGTAGCTATGGTTTATTTTTGTACTATTCTGTATTCAAAGATCTAGTCTGTGTTTGTTGTATGTCTTTGTGAAGGTGAAATATTTAGTTTGACTGTTCTTAGATAGTTACCATTTGATTTTTCTCGATCGTTTGATTAAGAAAATGGGTGTTCTAATAAATATTCAATCGTTTTCATCTTTGTTCATCTAAATTTAACAACAAAGATACACCAATATTAATAAAACAAAATCAAACTCAAATAAATATCCTGTGGAATAAAGTAAAGATGCAGAAATGTATCTATATATATATGGATGATTAATTTAACAAACATAAATTTCTATGACTACGAATTACATAAATGAGGAAACAAAGATAGCCTTGGTGTATGAGTTTAAAACGTCACCTCGCCAAGCCATTCAAAATAATTGTTATCCATTACAACAAACCTAAGTTTGGATAAATTAACATACATATAAAATAAACAAATCAAACAAAACTAAGCATGGATATAAATTGAGCCTTAATAGAGATCCGGCTTAGGAAAATATAAAGAAAATTACCATGTTGGAATTGAATAGGGTAATACAAAATCAAACTAAAATTAAACTTTATGAACTCGTGTGGAATTTTCATTTGAACGTAGGCACTAAACTGTAAGTAAAATAGAAAAGTTGCTCAAATTATTTTTAAATACTCATACGCCAAATAGTAATGTCTAAAGCGGTCACTTTTAAATCAATTCTAATAACATAATAATTTAAATACAATGTTGACAAAAAACATATTTTTTTGGTATCTTCTAAATTTACCTTCCAACTGAGATTCCACTACTAATACCCTCCTACCATGATTCTATTCTAACATCACCCGCCTTGGTGGCGTAGTTGGCAAGCGCGCTAGTTTCATGTGGAGCCACTGCCGATAACGAGAAGATCAAGGTTCGAATCTCTATCAGGTGAACTGATTTTTTTCCCTAAATGGTTTTCCACTCTCCTTCCACGCAAATGTGGGTTAACTTAATCTAAATTCAACCTCTCCAATTCCTAATCCATTAGCGCAGTTAGTTTTTAAGGGTATAACCGAACGGGTAGTAAGACGTGGTGCTAAATAAATAAATAAATAAATAAAATACTCAAACCACCTGCCGTGATACCACTACAACTACCTTCCTACTGTTATTTTCGCTGTTTGTTTCTGCTGCTTTGCTAACAACGCGTAGTTCTAATTACGGAGCACTGGTGCGGGTGTGTTGGTTGTCAGGTTGTTGTAGTTTTGAGGGATTGCCCTTAGACTACGTTCAGACGCGGCGGATTCAGACGTGGTGGATTCATCCGCGCGGAAATTGGTAGCTGTTCAGACGTCACGGAATCCACGCGGAATATAAAAGGAGAGTTAAATTTATTATTATTAGCACCGCGTCTTACTACCCATTCGGGTTATACGCACGAGAGTTAAACAAAACATCGTTAATATTTACAAAACCAAAAACCTTGACATGTATAGTACGGCTAATACAGAAGGTCGGATAGTCACGAGCCTACTGTTCTTATATAATATAAATATTCATGATAATAGCTAATAATAAATATCTGTAATAAAGGGTAAACTTAACAAGTACGTTCTTTTTTAGCAATGAATCTCCAGCGTCGGCGAATAGTCCCACCAATTCTGTAGAAGCTAGTTTATTTTTATTGTGTTGGAATATTCTTCACATTCCATGTCCAAATGGCAGGCCTTTTCTCCACCTCATCAACAAGAAGTTCTGCATCCAAACGTTCCATAATTCACTCCTTTGCCTACGTCCAAACCACATCGAATCCGCTAGTCCAACTGAACGCTCTCATTGAAATTCATAGAACTAAAGCCGCGCGTGTAGCCTTTCGATACATAACTTTTTGTTGACGAGGTGGAGAAAAGGCCTGCCATATGGGACATGGAATGTGAATAATATTCCAACACGATATAAAAAAAAACTAGCTTGGACAGAATTGGTGGAACTATTCGGTGACGCTGGGAATTCATTGCTAAAAAAGAACGTACTTGGTAGGTTTCCTCTTTATTACATATATAAGAACAATAGGCCCACGACTATCCGACCCTTTGTAACATTGAATGTATATCGACTATATATACATTCAACGTCTGTAACATATGTACTATAAATATCAAAGTTTTGATTTTGTAAATATTAAAGAGGTTTTATTCAACTTTTCTTTTATATTCCGCACGGATTCCGTGACGTCTGAACAGCGAATCAAACCGCGCAGATGAATCCGACCCGTCTGAACGTAGTCTTACTCTCTGATCTTCCGAAGGTTTAACGTCTCGGTGGCTGTTGTGGGCTCGAGCATCTTCCTTGGTCCAGTCTTCGTAAGTAGTGGGTGAAGAAAGAAGGACTGAGTGTGGAAAAGAGGAGGTAGAAACTGGTAGTAGACGTATGGATGGCGAGAGAACGTCGGGTGAGGGGGGAGAAAGAGAGAGAGAGAGAGAGAGATAGAAGAGGGTGTAGAGGATCATTTGAGTGTTTGTGGTTTCTGGTAGGGAGAAAGTAGATAGAATGGTTGTTCAGTGACCCGATGGGCTCCTGGGTCCCTGTGAGGGAGAATGGCAGAGACCTTAATGGTTTATGGGTACTTGTGTCGGAAGGGCGAATGTCAGCGATTTGGATGGTTTTTGGGTGTTTGAAAAGGAAGGGAGGATGTCAGTGATTTAAATGGTTTCGGGGTGTATATGAAGGAAGGGTGTCAGCAATCCAAATAACTCATGAATGTTTAAGGGTAATGGGAGAGTGTCGGTGCTTGTGAACGTATGGAGGGGATCAATATTAAGATTTGTTTAGCAACCCAAGTCGATTATATTTTAATTCAATTATTTCAACTTTAGAACATTTCATTTGGGTGACTAGTACATAAACTTAGTTGTGTACTAATACATCTACATTCTGCATTGGCAGTCTTATTAGTAAGTTGTTTTATATCTAATAAATTGTATTATAACCTTTACATGTTACAGTTTTATTTAGGCTAATAACACAAAAAGCAGCTTATATTTACATAGGTTTTTGGATTATTTCTTGGTTAGTCTTTAGTTTATACTGGGAGTTTTGTTTAGTTCGTTGAACTGCGCTCTTTTGAGGGGTAAAGGAATCATGGGCACTGGCACTTGCCAGTAGCGGTGGCTCACAAGGTAAGATTCTTCCAACCTTGTTTTCTCAAGGATAATACCCTACTTAAAACTCCTTGGAATTGACTTAATGATCTTTTTTTGCTTTTTATTATTTATCTTTGATATTTATAAGTTTATAAATATGAAAAACAATCATAATTGTCCCTAATTTTCATCTGTTGTAAGCCTTCGAAGTCTCAATAGGTTGTATGCAATAATGAACACAATGATACACTAAACACAATGATAGATCATCAATGTATTTGTAAAGTCTGTGCGTATTGTTAGTAGGGACTGAAACGCCACAGATCAAAGGTTCGAAAGGGTTTCTATTAGGGATGTGTGAGGACCATTTTTTCAATTTGAGACGAGAGTATAAAAAAGTATCGAGACTCGAAAACGAGGTGAAAAAGCGTCCTGAAACGCCACAGATCAAAGGTTCGAAAGGGTTTCTAATAGGGATGTGTGAGAACAATTTTTTCAATTTGAGACGAGAATATAAAAAAGTATCGAGATTCGAAAACGAGACGAAAAAGCGTCCTTTGAAAGTAAAAAAAAAAAGTTTATTAAAGTAAAGATATAGCTTATAGAGTTCCCTTTTTACATTTGAGCTGGCGCTTGTTTTAGATTGTCTTACATATAGTTCATTCAAACACTTGAGATATAGCTCATAAGCATTTTAAATGCAGTTAATAAAATAGTTATACTAGGTAGTTACAATGAACACCATTTATAATTTAATTTTTTAGTGTAACAGCTTATATTGTCAAAGTTTGATATTGAAAAACAATATTTACAACCATAACATTTCTTGAAGAAGGCTGTTTATAGGGTTATTGGAATGCGGCTTATTTTTAGGTTATTACGGTATTATTGGAAATAATAAATTCCCACTTTGGTTTTCTAGTTTCTTAGGGCCATTATTTGTTGTTTTTTATTTCTATAATTTTCGAGATTCATTTTTAACTTTCGAGACAAGATCAAGATAATTTTATTCTTGAATTTTCTAGATCTTCTCGAGTTTCGCACGTCCCTAGTTTCTATAAAGCCTATGAATAGCTGTTAGTGGATGAAGAAGACTAAATAACATCAAAGGTAAAGTGGCTTATGTGTTCATATAAATATCTTGAACAGTTGTTGGTGGATGCTAAACATTAAACAACATCTTAACATCGATGGTAAAGTTATCCTTGGGTTATTCTAAAGCTCATGCTTGGCTGTTAACATGAGCTGAACCCCATACGGTAAGAGTAGTAAAGTGTTCCATATATTCCTATAAATATTATGAAGGTTGGTTATTGGCTGCAGAAAACATTAAATTAACATTATAAAATTAATTTAAAAAATGCACATCTAACATCTAATATTGCACTATTTTATAGATGATTATATAAAAGATTTAGTTGAATCACGTGTTGCTGCTTGGTGAGTTTACATTATACTTAAATAAATCATAATATAACTAAGAAATAATTTTATGAACGTGTGTGAGAAAGGTTGATAGTAATCTTTGGTTGGATGTTTTTACCTTGTGTGTCCAGGTTGACACTGACATGGTAATTAAGTGAAAATGAAGATCCAGCCAATATGAAAATTCCAGATATTTTAAATTTTTTAATAATCATTATAAATTTAACACGTTTACACACGCATTGGTGGTTGTTTTAATTAGATCTAGGGCGTCACTTTCGTAAATGATGGTTTCTAAAAGGTCGGGGTTAAAGAAATGGCCGGGAGTACAGAAATGTGTTTTTCTCTAAAGGTTTTTTTACTTAGTATTTATGCAAGTGCAGGTACATCCCCTTTATATTCTACACTCCTCATCCCTAATCAATTAGTGTAAATATCCCTAAGTTTTATCTTGATTAAAGCAAATTCTATTCTATTTATGCAGATAAAATGCCAATATTAGTGTTCCTTTTCACTTAATTAAAAAATTACTTTCCTAAATATCACTATATATAAGCACCTATATTCAATTTCATCCAGTATGTTTAGCTACCGTAAGTATTCGTAATGATTTTTTTTAATACTGCGTCCCCGTTGCGTTTTTTCCCAGCCTACCACAAGCTGAAATGTTGGCACTAGTTGGATCAATAGAAAGATCGCGTGTTACCCCCAGCATTGTGGGAACGACGGCCATTGCACGAAACTGATACAATCCTAAACAGGACTGGCAACGAAGGCATCAACTTTGACCTAGAAACTAAAATGTAAAGAGTCATTCATGTTAGGTTTGTAGGAGGTAGCATGTTCTACATCAAAGTATCATTGGATAGCGCCAGTATCGTGACCAATATACGGTGAGATGATATCCCAGGATAACCAATTTAGAATGGAAAAGCGCAAAAATGGAATTTATACGTTAAATATGTAAATAATTTAATTTTTATATAAATAATCAATGTCAATATTATTTAAAATATGTTGTCATAAGCTTGTATAATATAATTTACTTTTGTGATTTTATTTATTTATTTGAGGTATCCAACGTGCACCTTTTGAACCGACATATTATATAAGCACAAGAGAATTTCTATTAATGAGAGCGAAAGGTCACCAAAATTTGGCAAGGAAAGGTATTTTCACATATCTTATAGGCAGTGGCGTGCCGTGAAGTGTTGCCAAGTTAAGCAGCATTATTTAAAACTGTACCTGTGAATTGTTCACACCCCTCAATAGAACGCTCATCGTGCAGGTATCGAGGATAATACATTCTTGTGTGAGGAATGCAGAGCAGAACATGTATATGATTGGTCAAATAGGCCTCAAAGGAGCGAGAACATACCACAGGTACGGTTTAAACAAGGTCTGTTCACCTTGCAACACTTCACGACACGCGACTGCATCCAGGGTTCTTTTAAATGCCGCAATCGACATGGGACTATCAGATTTTCTTCTCTACCGAAGAAAGCTATGCTAAGGAGCTAAGGATTATGATCGCTGAAGAATTATCAGTCAATCCGGTTGTGCTTAAACCCACCAACATCAGGTCTCGAGTCAAGCACTACAAGACCACCGAGGTCGGCTACTTTAGCATGTATTATACTCAGGTTTCATGATGTGTCAAATGCTAATATAAAGCTTTCTGCGGAAAAGAATGAAATGTACCTGCATTGAGTGTTGAATTTTCCAGGGTGTCATTCTCGCAATACACTGTGTGAACTGCCGCTTACGTAAAGGTTGAGGTTCAAAACCAGGCCATGTGTACTGAAGGTAGCTTTTCCTAAATGGTTTTCCACTCACCCTTAATAAAAATAAGGTTAAAACTCTACATTCTTCATATAAAGCCTATTCGACTGATAAAATACAAATATCATTATCGGGTGGTAAGCTACGTTAAATAAAGTTGAAATATTATTAAAAATCTATTATGCTCATTGTTACTACTGTTAAATATATTACTAATTAGAGAAAATAAGAGATTGAAATCAGAAACAAAATTGAATTTTAAAATAAATTAAATCTAAGGATACAATTAATAATTCAATTTAAGATCATGTAAAAAAGAGTTAGAATGTTCCTATTAAATGTAGGGAAAATAAAGAGGAGGAAATATATTTTTTTATTCTAATCACAGCATTTTTGATCCAAAAAATATGTGCCTTGGTATTTTCTAAACCCAATGATTAATATTTAGTTCACGCTTATACCATTAAATACAAAGAGTTACTGATCTCATGACAAAGGACATTATTAGCACCTCGATATTTACCCAACCTATATTTGTAGTGTAGAGGATTGGGGTGGGGTAGGAGGTATTCGAGATGTGAGACGTAAGATTTCCAATTTTTTAAAATAAACTAGAACATTTTCTCCTATAGTTTTCCGGCAAATTTTTAATGATATTGTTTTTAATTTAGTAAATGGAACGTATGTAATCGAGATATTCCAAGATTTAAAGTTTTTACTTAATTTTAATTTCACTCATGGACGTAAGAACCAGAAACATTGTCATGAATTCCATTAAATCAATAACAGCAATTCCATTTTTCTTCTCACAATCACTTATCGATTACAACACATGGTGTTTGAAAGTGGCACTAACGTAGAATAAAGTCCTAATGAATACACCCTCTTCTCTTGGGATTCAAGGACCTGCATTTTTTACCAACATATTTTCATCTCTAATAGCAACCATTTGTTCGGATTATACTTTGTGTATATTGTTGTATTTTTTTAGCAACACGTTTTAGGCCTACTACCCGTTCATTCTATACACTTATGTACTAGTTACTCTAATAGTTTTATTATTATTATTATTATTTTAGCACCGCGTCTTACTACCCGTTCGGGTTATATGCTTTAAGTACTAATTACGATATTGGATTAGGAATTGGGAAGGTTGAATTAGAGGAAGTGAACCCACATTTGCGTGGAGGGAGAGTGGAAAACCATTTAGGAAGAACCACCCCTAATTCACCCGACTAAGATTCGAACCTTGATCTACCCGTCCTCAGCAGTCGAGCTCAACACGACTAGCACGTTAGCCAACTACGCCACCGAGGCGGGTTCTAATAGTTTTAGAGATTAGGAAGGTTATACCCACACTTGCGTGGAGGTAGAATGGAACACAGTTTTAGAAAAACCATCCTTATTACACCCAACTGAGATTCGAACCTCGATCTTCCCGTCATCGGCAGTTTAGTCTACTGAGAGAGTAGCGCGTTAAAACATGCGGCCACCGAAGCGGGTTTTAGTGTATTTGATGTGATTGAATTAAATCAAATTAAGTTTTACATAATCTAGTTTTAATTATATTATATATGTTTAATAATTCAGTTTATGTAAATAAGTATGAACTAGAGTATATTAAACGAAATCAAATGGTAGTTAATGTTAAATAGTAGGTGGGAAATAATTTTCTACGGCTTTGTTTTAACCGCGTTTTATGAGGGTGGTACAATAGAGAGGAAATATTTCAAAATGTGCGTGATTGGTGAGTGGGAAACAATTTAATAAAAAATACAATGCACCAGTAGACCTACACCCAGTTGAGATTCGAGCTCCAAGCTATATCGTGCATTTTGTTTCACAAACTACACTAACCCTGAAATGTAGCAATCTTATCTTAACGGGTGCCACTATATTTCAGCTTATAGTCTTGGACCATAATGTAATCGTAATAGGTATGAATGCTTCCTTTTAAGATAAACAAAGCATACATTAATCCAAGCAAGTTAACTAGGATCTTGAATAATATCTTATTTGTTAACCTATAGTACATATTCATGTAAGGCTATTGATTAGTGCCACTCTTCACACTGCGTCCCTAAAACAAGCCGTCTCTCTTTTTGCGGAGGGTCACAAGAGGTGAAATGGGCGAGAGAATAAAATCAATACAATGAACGCGTAACGTTGTATACCATAGAAAATAATTTTCCCTTTCACATCGTTAACATATTTTTTTTTTAGTAAATATATTGGACTTGGTCAAAGCAAATACAAAACCACTATCTAGAAAATGTTAGTAAACTACAACTAATCTATTCTTTAATTTTATTAACATATTGTTTGATACATCCACTGGTACCACAAGATGAAGCAAGCAAACAGTAATAATTTGTATTTGTACACTCTAATTATTGATCTTCATGTTAATGACCAAACGTCACAGCAAGTGTAATGGACAGTTAAGAATATTAGATAGAAAAGAGGGTTATTAAATTCATATTTAATTTTATATAAAAAAACTTATGATCTATATATTAGCGAACATAAATAAACGCAACATAAATAGCAATATAATCACACATAGCCATTTTAGGCTTGTATGGTTTGACCTTGTATGGTCAGAGGTTATTCTTTAACGAAAGGTATATACAAAATGTGCATGAGCACCTACAACAGATAACCTCTGACCACATGGACCACATGACCTACTTTCAGTCCATTCTAAAAATATAACCCGGATGTGAACGTTGGTCATAGAATTCGGATTTAAATGTAGGTCATAGAAGCTGGATGTAAAATTAGGAAAATATGGCTGGGAGGAAAATGTAGATCATTCTAAAGATAGAACTCGGGGTGTAAAATAGGTCATATAACCCGGATGTGAATGTAGATCATAGAACCCGGATATAAAAGTAGGTCATTCTAAAAATACATCCTGGTTGCCAAAGTAGGTAATTCTAAAATAGAACCTGGATGTAAATGTAGCTCATAAAAACCGGATATAAAAGTGGATAATTGAACAAGGATATGAAAGTAGGTTATTTTAAAAATAGATCTCGGAGCTATTGATCTACTTTAAGGTCAGTGAACCCGTATGTAGGTATCGATAAAGATGCTGACGTCATATACGTGATCATTTTGCCTATAAATAGACGCTGAAATGTGAACAGCGATTAATTCATGAAGTAATAATTAGTTGAATGACGGTCGTGATGTAGGGAAAGCTTTGAAGATGGATAATTTTTACCAATATCTTCTGTGATGTGACGAGATATATAGGCTACCCAGGTAATTATTATCAATATACATATAGTAACAAAATGCACAAATAATAATAGTTATTTGGATATTCTATGCCTAGTTAATAATATTGTTTTGTTTCAGTTGATGAAATCACTGGAAATGCCCTAAATGTATTTGGCCTTAGCCTCTCTCTGTCCTTTGACTCTACAGATATGGTCGGAGCCCCATTGATTCCTGGAGAGTCGGCCGAAACTCTCACAATGCTCTTAAACATGCGGAATGAATGTGTTGAGATTTTCAAATGGTTATCTTAGAACTGTTTGAGATGGCCATTAACACTGTACATATTTTGTTTTTGGGGTAAAAACTCATTTGTGTGTAGCTTACCGATGACAGATTTTTAATTTTTTAAAAATATTTTACATATTCTTTTAGCTATTTGTTTCCAAATGGGTATCTTGGGAGTGTTTGACATGGCAAATAACCCTGTATTCTTTGTTATGGGTAAAATTCCGATAGAGAATTTTTTACTGAGGAGTTATTTTTGAAAAGTTGAACTAATTTGAAAATAGCTCCAACGATTTTTCTTAAAATATATCTGAGGAGTGTTTGTCATGAATAGCTTACTAAAAACTTATTATTGAAAAATTGCGGAGTTAAACTCACTGTATAGTTCTCTGAAGACTAGTGGAAAAGAGAAAAAATAGGAAAAAGAGGGGAGATCGATGGGGAATTATTCAAAATATCAAGGGAATTAAGGTTAAAACAATTATTATTAAATTAATTGATAAATTTATAATTCTATGTTAAGTGTCAAATACTGAGAATAAATTTGTTATAATTTTCAACTCCAAAAATATTTATTTGTATTGGATTTATTTATATTTGAGTTTATACGATCTATAATAAATGATGAATCATAATAAGATAAGAAGTATTTGAGCGTTGATAATGGACTGGTTTCTGATATAATATAATGGTGCATGGTTGAGTTCTGTAATATTATAGTAAAATTATGTTTTATATTATTTAAACTTATCATCGTATATCAATGACTCTATGTGTAATAGCTATTTTTAGATGCAGCTGGCAATTAACAACCACTAAATCTTAATAAACACATTTATTGGGCTATTAATTATATATTTATTTCAATAAAAGCACTTTGAGCTTTCTCTTACGTAAGTGAAAACTTACTAAACATTCAAATGGGGTTCTTACTATCTCTTAATAATTGTATACTAAAATTATTGTATTGAGATGATCTAGTATTATTAGTTTAACGTGTAGAAGGCCAGAGTTAAACAGTTATCCAATAAATCAATATTTCTATGAATATCATTATTGGTAATTCTTAACTAATTTTAATTTAATATTGGTTTTAAGGCCTGTCTATGACATGTTGATTATAATACTAACCAACCTAAGAAACTCAACCTCGAAATGATGAATGAATGTGATGCTTGACTTTGTTTTCAAAAAATGTATCTTTCTTTCGTAAACTTGGATAACGCGAGAGTGAACTAAATTAATTCGGTTTTATTAAATGAATTATAAACTGTATGCGAAAAGGCTACGCACAGTTGGCCATGGCTGAAAACATCCTTGGGCAGTTGGATAGATTTCAATCATGTCCAAGGTTTGACCTTGTAACTAATTAATAGTAATTAATAACACCATTATAACTCGGAACTGCATTCATCTCAAAATATAGGGGCTGCTAGATTCCACAGGTGTCAATTCAATTCTAGGTGATAAATATATATTATTTTGAGATAAACTTGTTAAAACTGTTGAATCGATTATGGCTCTTTATCCGATTTTGTCACTTTTTACCAAGTACATTACATAGGCTCTATTTAGTATTTGAATATCCAAGGATCATTATTTTAGTTACTATTTTTAATTTAAATTTTGTGTTTGTTTTACTGGGGCCATCAAACTGTTTCAAAGCTTTACTAGAGCTAGTGTAGATTTACCGTTCATTAGTGTTTAGTAATATTCATGGTTATGTTGGTAAGGAGAAATTTGAGATTATAAATAAGCAAAGAAAACTTTAAATATTAAATTAGTAATGGTCTAACTAACACGAAACTAGCGTGTTAGCTAGCTACGAAGAGAATAATAATATAACCAATGTGTGTTTACACTTAAATTAAAAGTTATAGGAATGAATAATGGATTCTGATGGATAACGATTAACCAAAAATATAAAAATCTTAGGAATTTTACCAGGAATCAACTTGTACGTTTCGTCCACAATTTTGAATTCCCCATCATGAATTTTTAAAGTTTTGGATGTTTTTAATAAATAAGGCATACTCGATAAAGACGTCCATACAAAATTTCAGGTCTCTAAGAATCAATTTGTATGTTTCATCTAACATTTTGTATCCACCATATTGAATTTTTCAAGTTTTGGAATTTACTCCATAAATAAGACATTATAATTGGAGTCTATACAAAATTTAGACTATTTAGGATATTGATAAGTGGGAGAAAAGGTCCTGAAAGTACACACATACACCACAAGTATTTTAAATATTTTATATGTAATGGTCTATTAATGTTAGCGACGATCATTAAAGTGAATTCAAGTGAGTTCAAAAATAATACAATCGTAATATATTTGATGCAGTTACCTACACATCTAGGATTCACCAATGAAAGGGCGTTCTGAATTGAAATAATAGTAGTGGATTGCTCGCTCTTTCTCTAGGCGAGTGATGGTATGAGTGCATGATTATATTAGTTATTGTTAATTTTATCGATACCAACTGTCTGTTAAGAGAAGTAACAATACAAAAGTTAAGTATATTAAGACCCAATTCGTTGGTCGCATGGTCTGAGGCATTGCAATCGTAGTAGACTAGACCGCTGATGACGGGGGAATCGAGGTTCATATCTCGGTCAAATATACTGAGGGTGGATATCCAAAATAGGTCCAACTCTACTTCCAGGCAAATGTTGGTACGCCACCTCTAAATATATACTCCCTAATCCCTAAATCTATTAGCGTAATTAGTACATAAGTATATAAGCCGAACGGGTAGTATAACGCAATTCTAGAAAGTATTTTAAACCATAGGGTTTAACTATTTAACTGCTATTTTTTATTTTTATTTTAGCACTGAATCTTACTGCTCTTTCTTGTACCCAACCGAGATCGAACACCGACTTCCTTGTATTCAATAATCTAGTCCAACACGAGATTAGCACGTTATACCTTACGGCCAAAGAAGCAGATTTGTATTTTATTATAATTACTTTCTTTCATTGTTGCACCGTGCCTTACTATTCATATGGGCTATCTGCAAAGTTAAACTAATAAGATATAAGATCATTATTATTATTAGCACCACGTCTTACTACCCGTTCGGGTTATACGCACTTACGCTAATGTGTAATGGTAGGGTGATTGTGAG
>CABEEJ010000514.1:0-20023 GCA_901482245.1 Timema douglasi
TCCTGGCAGAAGAGTTATGGCTTACAGTCACTAGGTATATCCTGGCAAAGGAGAGATGACTTACAGTCACTAGGTATATCCTGGCAAAGGAGAGATGACTTACAGTCACTAGGTATATACTGGCAGAAGAGTGATGGCTTACAGTCGTGCCTTCCACTAATAAAAATTAAACATTTATTGAAAAAAGGTTGTTTATAGTTAAAATATGTATTTGATTTTAAAGTCACTATACGCTTATACTAATGTCAGATGAGTCGAAATGAAACAATTGAATATATGAGCATGGCAGTCATTATGTGAATGGTGTGTACACTTTACATAAAAAATAAAAATACATTTAATTAATAATAGCATAATAGCGAGTTTAGCCTCTTTTTTAATAAAAAATATAAATCTTTAAACATGATGCATCAAATATGTCGTAAATTCAATTAAACTAAGAAATTTTTGAGGAACATTTGGTTTATGCTAAGATAGAGGATACCAAAGAGAATAATGGAAATATTTTTTTAGGAAAAAGACCGCAAGGGAGGCAAAGAAAAAAGACGGGAGGACCAGATAGCATAAAGTGTGCTAGTGAGAGGAGAAGACTGAAAGCAAATAAAGGAGGAAGAATAGTGGAAGGATAGAGGAAAATTGAGGCATTTTAATAAAGTGACCCGTCAACAGGTTTGAAACAGAGGATGATGAAGATTGTGATTTGGTCCAATCAGCTAAAACGTAATAATATGGACTGTATATATTTGCATAGCTCTTATTCTGTCTAATTAAATCATGGGAATATAGCTTATAGATATAATATAATAGCTACATGAATGAAGGTCTTAAAAGAAAGTATATTATGTAAAAACATGATAATGACTAAGTTGTTATTTAATATAATAGTTTTTAGATACTATATCCTCTGAGAAATGGATCATAATTATTCACACACCTTTTCCATGATGTCATTTTTTAATAGTATACATTTTTTATCAATGAACGACAAAAATTTTTGGTAACAAGATCTTGTAGAGCCTAAAGAATGAAATCAAACTAATAAATTAAATGTTCCCTACTTAAAATCCTACATACCATCCATTTAATATCCGGTGGATTTTTTTTGTTAACAAGTGACTTTTGTCTATTCCTACTCATGACATCAAACGAATTTTTACGGTATTAGCAATAAAGTATAAGAGTAAATGAGGAAACAAATTAATAAAGGTAGTTTACAAGCATTCGCCTATATATAAGTTAATAATAAACACCCTCGGATAAAAAGTTATCTTCAAACTTATACATCCACAGTAATACGAATAGATAGTTAAATTACCACGATGTGACCTTTTTTGTGAAATTGTTGAATTTTAAAGAAAATGCTTGGCTTTTATTAAATATTTATAATTGTCAAATACAACTTATATTAATTAAAATACCTCACATCACAATAATTTAAAAGTATGGGGGATTTTGCCACCATTACGAACCCCCTCTCCTTCCTAAGTATTTAAAAATTCTATGTGGGATCATGCTTATATTGAAGTTATTCTAACTTACTTCATGACACAGTAGTTGTATGTTTACCAAGATCAATAATATTTACACGATAGGATGGGGGTGAGCGCGGGGGGGGGGGGGGGAAGGGGGATAGGGTGTTACTACATTCTTTGAAATATATAAAATGATACACTTTAAATAATACCAGGTTTTTACAACTAATTTTAATTTTTATGCTTAAATATCTCTTAAACTTATACTTACTACAAATTTTTTCCCTTTTTAAATAAGACCTTAATGAGTAACGTATTAGTTATAAGCTACTGTGAAAGATATAATCCTTTTTAGTATGGTAGACATACATTTTAAGGTTGTGACACATTTTCTCCTGCCAAAAGTCACCATCTCGTTTGATTTTATCAATATTAAGCTTTTTTGTGTATAATATAAACTATAAAATAGACAAATACTAAATATTAAAACACAGTTTGTGCTAATGAAGCTCTCACAAATTCTATCTCATAATTATTGGGCAGGTAAGCCCTTATCGAATAAATGCAACTATATCATTATGATGATTTATGCTCTTAGGTAGAAGATCTGAAGCTGTATCAAATTAAATGTGCTTGAAATTGACAACCAGTACACGGGAATCGAAACTGAGAACTTCGGCTATAGGCCTTCGTGCTAATGCTTTATCAGTGAGTTAACAGGGTACGTTTTGTGCCCAGAGGGGGGGATGGGCTAACAGCAATGGCTCCGGGACTACTATTAGTCTAGCATTGGTGCGGGTTAAAATATCCCAACCTTGTCCATGGGGCCCCAGGAAATGGGGGGCCTTTAGTTAGAAAAAAATATTTTAGATGAGGTACAATTAAAGTTTGGCAGACTCCAGATAAGCAAATAAATAAGTTTTAATTGAGACACTGGTAAACAGGAGAAAGGGTCAGAAAAAATCTAATGAGGTGAGGCAAAAAATGGAAAATTTCCGGGAATATAGAGAGCTTACTCCAGTATTAAAATAAGTTTCAATTTAGAAAAGGGTCTAAAAATGGGTCGGGGATATTAGCTTAAAATATCTCCAAAATAGTTATAAAATCTTATTTTTGACATGGAGGAAAATTTAAATTGGTTGAGTTTGTAAAAGAACCACTCCAAAATAACTATAGAATCTGGAAAGTTTGGAATTTAAAAATAGAGTTGGGAAATAGCTAATATAAATATCAAATGTCTTGATATGGTAGGCAATTTTAATTTTGTAGAGGCAGACGGAAAAAATCCAAAAATAGACGATTACAAAAACTAAAGACTATCTTGAAGGGAATCCATTATCTTTGCAATAACAAAGATAAAATCAAAGAATAAACTAGCGCCTTACTAGCAGCTACATAACAATTAAAAATATAAACAATTTCTTGTGGCACGTGACCCATGATGCTATTTAGAAAACGTAGATTTTACTATTCAATACGTTTCTGTAAAAGAAGATATTTTTTATTTAAGCTCGTTGGTGAATATTGTGATGCTCTTCTGTACAAAATATTTCTGTATCAATGTCTATTAGCTTGTTTATCTTATTTCATGAACGTGTTTGGGTAAATATTGCGTTAGTAAACTGCGTTTGTTTGTGCACCCAATTTGTGAATCAGGTAATATTTTGTCTCAAATATTTTATTTTTAACTATCATGATTTGTTTGTGATTGCCATAGTTATCTCAGGATTGTACATCGAGGAACTATTAAAAAGTGGGTAGCCGGATTTTGAACTTCTTAATTTGAAATAGTTTTGATGCTGTTTAACCGTTCTATTACACTTGTCTAAAACCTAGAATGTTTATGCAAATAATCCATTTTCAAGTTTAATAATTTTATCCGTCCCACTAGATGTCTTTGGAAACGAATTATTATGTCTAAGTGTGTGTAAGCGTAGGCGCCAATTATTATAGTTAAAAGTACATTCAATTTCATGATATATAATAAAAACATAGGATTCGAACTGGGGACATTTATCTTTGTGTGGCAGTTCTTTATGCTATATTTAGTAATATAATACCCTGATAAGTTCTTATATATTTAAGTAGGCGACTAAGCCTGTATAGGTTACAGCTGTTGAGATTACATACGAGTACAGTATATTTTATAATGACATATAACCTACATTTTATGAGCTCATTTTATAATATTTGGTAATAAATCATCTACTAAGCTAAGAACATACATCTCTATATTAATATTTTTCCACTCGAAAGACCCAAATAAAATAATCTTTAACCAAAATATTTGCATATATGGAGGCTGCTGGTCATAGCTAATATTCATATCACATTTGACCTATTGCCGTTTACAGACGGGTCCAAGTTTAAATCTCATCAGGATACTCTTTTGGTTTTACAAATTAAATAGGAAACACATAACTTAAAAAGTTTTTGTAAAAATTAACACAACATGCCAAACGATGAGAAACGATTTTGTTGTCCCCTTAGTATGTTTATTACAGGGATTACTAATTACCACCTACATCGGTGGTCACGTAGTCTCCATGGTGTGAGCCCGCAGGTGATCTATACCAACCGAGAAGCTCCTCAACTGTCCTCACGAGGCTGAGTTGATCCCGTTACAGACCCACTGCTTCACAGAAAGATTCTGAAAGCACCAGGGATCGATCCCGGGACATCTGGATCTGTGTTTTTATATGAAAGTGTTCTTTATTTTATGAATTCTAGTAGTGTCCAACCCAGTGGTTCTCAAACCCTGTTCCGCGGTTGAAACCATAGGAAATAACTATATATGCTGTGATATGGCTGTCTTTTATAGCTTAATAAAGAAGTGAGAGTGATAAATTATCCACCCTCAGTACATCTATCCGGGATTAGAGTCTTGACCTCCCCATCACCGACAAACCAGACTAGATGAGCTTGATGTTTCGTTCGTGTTCAATAGAAGTTGAATGATATTGCTGATCAGCGTGTCTAACTAAGAAATCCCGTGACTGCTCTACATACCATTATTTGGAAACTGCGTCTCCCATATAAAAAAGAGAGAAGTTAAATTTTAAAAAGGAACTTTCTTCATTTATTTAGTAACGTTTGAATACACGAACGAGTTTCACCATAAAGTAAAGCCGAATGAAGTCATGTCTTCCACTTCGGTGGGTGAATGATCTAGGTCAGGGTGTCACTCTCGCATTAGACTAGACTGGCAATGTTGGGGAGATGGTGCTTATCTCAGTTGGGTGTAATGAGGGTGGTTTTTCCTGAATAGTTTTCCACTCCCCTGTAAATCTTGGTAATTTACCTCTAAATTCTATCTTCATTATCCATAACAAATTAGCATAATTGGTACATATGTGTATAGCCCGGATGGGTAGTAAGACTCGGTACAAAAAAAGTACTAGAAAAATACAAACTCAGCCTATATTCTTCAAAACTGAAATAACATTTTGATTTCAACTCGAGCAAAACTTATCAATAGCTGTAATGTGAGTGGTCTGTCAAAGAGACCACAGGATCCTTATCACTTCTCCCCTCCCCCGTGTACTGCTGCAGGGCAAGTTATTTTTCTTCTGTTCGGTATTATTCTTCCCCCTACTCCCTTCATCCCTACCCTTGATGGAAGTGCGCTCGGACAGCCAACACTAGGCAGCAGCACTAGTTGGGCCCAGATATAGATTCTAATTTAACTAATATCTTAAGTTTTTGTGTTGTGACTACAGGATATTATCAATACATATTTATCTCACAGCTCATAGCTAGGACCCCATGGTTTTAATTTAGTCTAGCTCTCCATATTTCTCTGATAAAATGAAGATTAAAAAAAAAAATGACTATTTTCTCGTTGCTGAAATAAAAAAACAAAAAAATAAAACCATACAATCCAATCGATACTCTTAAATCTGTTGAATCTGTTTTTTCTTCAACATACTCCTATTAATTGCTGATAAATTAGTTCAATAAGACGCACCTGTTTCGGTATATCTTTCAAGTACTATAGTGGCCTCTTGAGCTTGCTTAAATTCAGCAAACCAAAGAAGAATTAACCATCGAAGATGACCTCATCAAGGAATAAAACCGGAGAGAATTTTAGTGGAATAACTCTACAGCGGGAAATATAAAAAACGCGCCAAAACTCTATCTCGTGGGTGACGGGGAAACAGCCTCAAATAAAAAAAAAATCACGTTTGAATTTTTTTTAAATGAAAATCATTTGTAAAAAAACACATGAATCTTGTAGAAGATTCCACTATAAAATTTCTCCCTTTTCCATTTTTCTTGTCAAACAGGCCGGTTTTGAGATATAACGGTGACAATACGTGTTAGGCTGATTTTTGGCTGCGTGTTATAAACTACTCTGATATTTGAACGTATTTTCGAAAGTTGGGTGGGAATTAGTCGACTGGACAGTATAACACTTTTAACGTAGAATTTAACGATATATATTTTAATTAATCATATTTTTTTTCGTCTGATTAACGGTTCATAAGAAAACATGAGAAAAAACAGCTTCAAGTTCTCACTGGGGGTGGTTTGTTGTAGCCAAAAGAGGGATGTTTCATAAACCAGGCAGGTGGTAACTTTTCGGGTCTTTATTCCTGATCCCATTGAGAGTTCGTATACCAAATATAAACTATTTATACATTATTTCTTTGAAAAATCCTAATCTACGTGGGATATATTGTGAATTGGGTGGACTGGATTGAACAGCTCAATATATGAATAGGTGGCGTACTTTTGTAAGCGTGGCTATGCACTTTCGGGTTCCTAATGTTATAGAGTAGGTAAGTAAGCAATTTGTCTTAGTGTAATTTATCTATGGATTTGAAGTTTGTATTTCTCCTCTGTGCTCAAGTTAGTTAGAAAACAAATGAATACTTACTATACCCTCTCTATGGTAGGAAGGAACATCTGGTAAGTCCTTTCTCCTACCAAAATCCTATTATATATTAAAGTTTTAACGGGGTAAAAAGGCCTTTCAGACATCCTTTCCTACCATAAACATGAAATATAAATGTATTAAAAATTGAACATTTTAATACGTGTATTAATGTTGTTTCCGTGGCTTGAGGTGTCAGTCTTTAAACCGATATTTTTTTTAATACGCCTGAGATGCACACGATCAGGCTATCTTAAATTTGTGTGCCAAGTTTCAGGTTTATTGGTTTTGGAATTATCGTTTATATACAATCAAATACTCTTTCTATTTTACCCATACCATTTCTCAAAGATTCCATATAAAACAAATTTTAATATTGATTATCAATATTATTAGTTTGTATTAATATTATTAATATTACTGTTGAAGGCATTGCGCCAAATGAATTCATCTAATAACTGTTTAAAGTTAATTATTGTATCACATTTTGTTTTGATCATCTTTTAAAAAATAATTTCTTTCTCAGTTTATTGTAAAATGGTACAACCACTTCAACTTATACTTGTAACATTCATGTGCATGAAGAAACACTGAGATATGTGAACATAATGTTCACTTCCAAATATTTATATCCATGCAAAATGTCTCCTATAGTATGTATTTAAAATTTAGTTATAATGCATTTTTACTACATCGGTTCACATCACATTAACGGGTTATTTCAAATATGTTCACAACGGCCAAAGAGGCTGTTTGCCTGGTTCTAGCTCTACTACAGTACATGTGTTGTCAAATGCACATATGCACTGATTTTAGATAGTTGCTTCTAAGATTTGATTGGTTCCCCCGTGCCGAACATCTCAGGCAGAGCGGACAAGTAGAGATGAGTTGAACATTAGCGGAACAGATCGTGCGAATGAGGCGAAAGACTTGTGATTGGCCTAGAGCTCTTCACGTGAACACGTTTATATTGTGCGCTTGTTTTTCGGTGAAAGTGTGAATCCACAAAACAAATAAATTATATTAGTTGTATTATCAAAAGCATTTATTTAAAAAAAATCATATATCAAATGATTTACTGATAGTCTAGTTACAAAAGAATCTCTAAATATAAGATGCTTTATTAATGATTGCAGACCCTCATTCTTCGTTTTCTCTTTGTCACTAATTATCAGGTAATTGCCAGTCTCCACATGTGGGGAAATTGCTGGGTGTTGGTGCCATCTCTTGGTGTTCGCCGAACTTGAACACCGCTGCCATTCCCAGTTCCGCGTGGCTTGAGATGTGGCAATGAAAGAACCAATAACCTGCAACCCAAAGGGCCATAGAATACCTCAACTCATCACCTCTCACCCGTAGAATCGTGTGACCATTTAACAAAATTAGCAATAATCTAACCAAAATTCTTCTATACATCTTTATATATTAATAAAATGAAGAATTTGTCTATCACGAGCATTGTGCGATACATACCACCCACAGAGGGCTGATTTATTATTTTTAGCGCCACATCCTACTACCTGTTCAGGTTATATGCATATATACTAATTACACTAATGAGCTAAGTATGAGGACGGTTGAATTAGGAGGAAGTGTATATGCATTTGCGTTGAGGGAGTGTGAAACTACATTTTGCAAAAAATAAAGCCACCGCTAGTACACCCAATGGGAACTCGAACCCCGATGTCCCTGTCATCGGAAGTATGATCTAAAACGAGATTGACGTCTTAGACCATGTGAAAACCTAAGCAGGTGGCTGATATTTTAAATTAGCTCCAGTGCACAAACTTGTGTTACACAAAGCTGAAATTTTAAAGTTTTAATTAATTTAAAAAAATATATATTAAAAACCAAGAGGGAAGAAATAAAATGAAGAGTTTTTTTTCTGTCTGTTTGAAACAAAGAAAAATGTTGACCAGGGTAACCCCGAAATTCATTGCGTGGTTAACCTGGGTAATACCGGGTATTTATGATAGTTTTATAATAAATACAGGCTTATAAGGCAAATTAAATATTAAAATTTGTGACCAAATCAAGTTTTATACAAACCAATCAACATGATTTTTGTTTATCACTGACCAGGGTTTGTGACGCGGAATCTGATGACAGCATATCCACTGACAGGAACAGATACCGTGTCCTTCAAAGGAGACCCAGTCAGTTTCTTGGAGATCCCTCCTTGCTCGTTCAACTGTTTCACGGTATCCAGAGTGATGTTCTGTATGGTCTCCATAGCAACCACGTGGAACTGGGTCCCGTGGAGGTGCATCGGGTGGTCCATGTGAGAAAACGAGTCTGCGACATTTTTTATTTTCATTTAGCATCAATATTTTAAACGGCTTAATTCAAGAAATAAGATTTAGGAAAGTAGTATAAAGGATGTATATTAGAATTTGCGTGCAGAGGATATGAGGAAAATCACAGTGATCAATCACAATTTGTAAAACCACCCCCAGTGCAAGCCAGCAGATATTATAGCCTTGACCTCTACATAGCGAATTCCAATATTTTATGAGACTTACGCCTTAGACAATTTAATCACCGGTGTGAGTATATCCTTGTTTGTATATAGCGTCCTGCCATCAAATTATGTCGGATAAACTAATCAAGAGACCTTTTATTTTGTGCACAGAGTCTTATGACGTATATTTAGTCTAATGGGGTAGGAATGAGGAACATATAATTTTGAGTAAGCTTACTCATATTGGTGTGGAGGGATAGAGGAAAATCATATAGGAAAAAATACCCTTAGTGCAACCAATCGGGATTTGCACCCCAAACTCCCCACCACTGATAAATCAGACCAGACGATGTGGACAATGTGACCACATATGCGGGTATTAGTTGTAATTCTCGTCAACCAGATGGTCCAGGGTATTCACTCACCTAGATCCACTATCACTAGCTCCACCAGGCTATTGAGAGGGAAGTTCAGGATGTTGGTACAGCTACAGAAGCCGTCAGAGCAGTACCCGGAGTCTGAGGGCACCTCTCCGGAGCAGTACATCTCCGAAGTGAGAGAATCTCGCTGGGTCAGCAAGGGGAAGCTCGGGTAGCTGAAGGTTGTGTTGAATAGTTGGGGGTAGCTACCGGATGCTGAAATAAGACAGGTTCTGTTCAATTAGAGACCACAATTTCTTCAGATGTGTAGGATTAGCCATCTTGCCCTAGTTTAAGTTAGTTGGTAAGTCATGTGTTTCTATGTGTGTTTAATAAAATGCACGTTATGTACACTAATTAAAAAACATAATACCTTTACAATGCTATATATCAATTTAGGTCATTTTACTTGTTAATGATACTATTTAACGGAGCTCAGATTGATAAATCTTATAAAATATAGGTTACTTATAAAATTTACTTTTTCTCACAATGAAATTAGAAGGGGCTGTCTTTTAGAGTCAATTTATGCAAACTCGCCGCTTGTCTGCCGTTTTTTGTCTAGACATCAGTGCTGCCAACCCCTGCCTAGTAGGCAAGATTGGTCCAGTTGCGTGGAGGATTACAAGTGGGATTATTGTGTCATTTGAATAATTGATATTTGGTTTGAATTTTTATGTAAAAAAATATGGATGATTTGGATACTGAACGTTTTAAAGATAAGGTCAAGAAAAATAAAACAATTTGGGATTCATCATCAAAGGAGTATAAAATCATAAATATAAATAAAATTAAATGGATAGAAAGAAGTGTGTTGCCGTCTCTTGATATTTAAAAAAAATATTCTTACAAAGTTGATGGAATGAACACCCCATTTCCTTTTTCGTCTTTTCAACCTAATTTGAGTATGTGACGATACGAAAAATAGATTACGCACGGGTCCATTCTCAATTTTCCAACACGAAGACATTGGTAGCATTATTATGATTTATCCACCCCCAATACATTTTGTTGAGGGGTGGCAAATGCCGCTTGCATAAAATGAACAAACAAAAAGTGCTGGCTTATGCCGTCCTGCATCCCGTGACACAAAACGCGTGTATAAAAGCAGCCTTAAACATCAACTGAGTTTTAACTCTTCACTCAACGTTTGCAGGCTATACAAGCCAGGCGATGCAGTCGGCTATAGGTCCTAAGTAGGGCATACGGCTAAAACCCAAACACGCCACTGCAGTGACCTCCCCTGTAATACTCACGGAAGGTGTTGAACCTGTACCAAAGGTAGGTGACATTGTCAGGAACTCCTGTAATGTTCTGGGCCTGCTCTAAATCTATGTTGGTCAGCTCGGAGATACGAACTGTGGAGTTCTCGGGGTAACTGATGTGCCCCACACCAACAGGATTCAGCACCTGGAAAGTACAACAAGGGGAATGGTTTTAAAGGGGTACCTACCACTTCATAATGATTACAGCAGTTTATTTTTGTAAAATCACCTTGGTGTCTGAAATTAACCGTAACTAGTCTATAAATGAGCATTGCCACAAGCTTTCCATAATATTCGTATTTTTAAGCAAATTAAGGTTACACAGTGTTAGAGCTTTTTGATTAGAAATTTCAATAAACACATTTCGGGAGATCCCTGGCAACGATTGTTATTATATCAAAACGTTTAGTTTTTAAAGCCTATGACGTGCTTGCTCTGAGAAGTCACCATCCAAGTAAATCAACAAACTTATATTTTGCTATATGAGGGGTGGGGGAATACACACGGTTTATATTAGGATTAGATAAATTAGAAAGAAAACTTTGAATATTAAACATAATAATAGCGTGATGGCCAAGCTTTATTATGTTTTATTTTAAATTTATCCTTACCAACAAAACCATGAATATTACTAAAACTGTTTATCGTCTTCTTCTTTTTCTACAAAGAGGTCGGGGTTTGAATACTGGTCGGATGTACCAAAAATGAGTTTTCCTGAATGGTTTTTCCCTCTCCCTCCACGAAAATATGAATACATTTCCTCTAAAATTCTACCTTCCTCATTTCAATTCCACTAGCGAAGTCAATGTAGCCTATGTGTGTAACCCATCAGGTAGTAAGGCATGATGAGAAAATCCAACTACTATCCCTACTACTAATAATAATGCTTTCCCTCCAGTTCGTCCTCTCAACTAAGGGGTTATAGTGGTAGACTAGAAGTCTTGGGAGCCCTGGTTCGATTTTGGGAGACACTGATGAAGGAATTTACTCTTGGAATATGTGCGCATCCTGGTGTTCAATTAGTAAATATACAGGGGTTATAGCTGGCTTTATAGTATGAGGAATAAATTAATAAGCTAAACTAGTATGTAAGACGTGTGCACATGTAATATGTGAAGAAAAATACCCTAATAGAAGATATAAAGCCTTACGCTGACTTCTCTTTCGGTATCTATGGTCCCATCTGACAAGCAACTTAAAACTGGGGGATCATTCAATGAAGTAACAACAAACTAAATAAGCTAGAATTACACTTTTTTTTGTAACTTAGCGTACGGTATCATAATGATTAAATCTACTAATATTTAAGATATTTTATTTCCCGATAGGACAACACGCAATTCCATGAATCAGTATGGTTGGACATTTTAAACGCTATGTAGTTTGTTGGTTGGTCCTATAAGCGTGCATCACACGCCAATCAACTCTGTGGTACAGTCAGCTAGAAATCGTAGATTTACACAAACACTATTGCACGTGGATCATTCATGATTACACATTAATAGAAATAAAGAGTTAATAGAAGTTGTTAATACTGAACATTGTAGAAATATTAGATTGTATTTGGATAAAACTGCATTGAAAAGGCCGTTTTTGACCATTTTAGAATGGCTTCACAGATTGGTGCTGTGCACAAATCTTCATTATGTCATAATAGGGACAAGCTCTAGTTATTAACAAGAAACTTTGTCGGCTATCGTCACCGCGGAAAATTTCGAGTACTCATTCAAATACGAATGCCCGCATACATTTCTGACATATCGTGTAGGTCTTTTCTTTTCCATTTTACTCCCATACTTCACGCACACATACAATTGCATATGCGAGCCAGGAACTGAGTTGGGCTGGCTTTGATGAACTCTCTTAAATAATATACAGTAAGCGCATTCGAACGTCATACCAATCTTCTCAGATCAAAGAGTGTGCGCGTTTAGTAATGAGAAAAAAACTGACACTTTTACGCATATACGACTAGTGGAGTAACGTAAATAAACAGAAAACTGCGCATGAGCGTCCAGAAATATACATGTTTTTTTTTATCACCGTTTCTTACTACCGGTTCAATTTATACACACATATACGATAGTATATAGTAATTACTCTAATAGGGTAGTGATGATGAAGGAAGCATTTTAGAGGTAATCTAACGGCATTTGCGTGGAAAGAGAGTGGGAAACCATTTATTAAAAAACTTAATGGACCCGACTGTGAGTAGAACCTCAATCTCCCCGTCATCAACAGGTCAGAGTGACGCTTTAGACACATTATACATGTTAACGGTGGCTATTCTAAAATAGACCCGAATAAAGATAATGTTATAATATAAGCAAAATAAAATCTAAATAAAATGTATGTATGTGTGTATGTATGTATGTATGTATGTATGTATGTATGTATGTATGCTTGTTGCATTATTGTGTGTGTTTGGACATAAGGATAGTGGAGGAGAGAGAGTAATTCACCATAACAATCCCACAAGGTCTTTCTTTCCCGGGCAATAACCCACGAGCCGTCACTGATTATTTTAATTATTAATTAAATAACATATTTGAGAGTTTTTCCAAGGTGGCTTAGTGCAAACGAATCTATTTCTTATTCTGTATCCGTGCATGCACCCTCCCCACAGATGCTTGTCCTTGCCGGGTAAGGCTAACTCACCAATCCTTCCCTATCAGCTTCTAGGTAAGTGTTGTTGGCTGTGGGCAGCTCCTCGTCAGCGTCCTCGTAGCGCAGGATGGCCTCCTGGTGGACTTTTACCCCATTCCTGTTGCAGAAAGCAAGTCCCCGGAACCGTATCCAGTAGTTCCCCACCGTCTGATTGGCCGTCACCACGATGTCATACCTCTCCCCAGCGTTCAAGATGACGGAGTCAACTGGGGATGGACATGACAGAATGGAAGGGGTCAGCTGTCTACGGGTAGTAGGGATGGAACACCTGGTAGGCACCACACGTCTGGCACGTCAATCATCGAGAGAATAGGACCAGAGAAAAAGAGAGATGGGAGGGAAACGACTATACTCTGATTTTGGTACGAAGAACATGGTTTTGCAGTTGTAACTTTTGATAGCTATTACCAATACATATAAAATAATACAAATAAAACAGTGAAATGTTATCACCGTTGACCCAAAAGAAATTGGTATTTTATAAACGGTTCTTTAAACCAAAATCAGCTGTTGAGTATAGTAAAGGGCCATTTCAGGACCAGCGTACAATTTAAAGATTTTATTGAAATTATTTGTCGTTTTAAATCAAATAATGAAAATTAGCTACGCAAAAGTGTTTGGAATACGGTTGGTTGAAGGTAAAATACTATAAGAAGTAAATGAAACATGAGCTTAAAGATAAAATATGGGGACTCGAGTTTCATCAAATAATATTTAATTTCTTTAATACCGTATCCTATTATATCAAAGACTGGGAGGAAACATTTCAACATAATTTTATAAATATTATTATATTTCAATGATGTGCGTTGTAAGTTTTCTTAAATCAATTATTCATTTGCAAATCCAAGATATTATTTGTTTTATTTGATGTATTTATTTACACAATACTTATAAACTAACATAAATATAGAACAGACACAACACCTTGCCCATTTTTATCATTGTGTAAGGGACAAATCACATTTCACAAACTATATATATATTTATTTATTTTCCCGTAGATGTCGGAAATATAACCCATGACCCTTAATTCACTTTGCAGATACTATTGACTGAGATTAGGTGTTGGACCCATGGTTTTCAATTCTGAAACGGAACTAAATCTCTAAATTCAATATTATGCGTAGAAACATTTTAAAATAAAATATGAATCATATAATTTATTTGAAAATGCTTCAAACCAAATCTAAATAATTCAAATAGAACAGTCGATAATTTTCTCTGGTCAAGTCAAAATGAGAGTCGATCCGTTAATATAAAATGTTGTCACATTAAATTTATTGTTCAATGAATTTTAATAATGAATCATTGGCAGTTTCTATATGAGTCAAAATATTCAAGTTTTAAATTACAGACAAGAATTTTGATTTAAATCTCATTAAAACATAATTTAATATCTCTTTAGATTCAAAATTTATAATCCAGATCCAAACATTTCAGAGATTAAGATTGATTTGAATTTTCAAAGCTTCACACAAGATTAAAATCTGTCTCAAACTAATTATTAATCAAACCAAGTGTGAAAATGTTACCCTCTATTGGCTCCACGGCGGCGCTGTCTGTGGCCACGACCAGCAACCTATGGTCGTCTATGGACATCTGCACTGGACAGTCGGGGGCCGAATTGTACACCACTCGGAAACGATACCGCTTACCCTGAGAACATTCGGAACACAGGGATTGAGGATGTCAACGAGACATCTTTAGGCAATAAAAATGTATCCTTTTGGGTTATAGTGGCCAGTGACTTAATAATCTTGGAAAAATAACAGAGTAGAAGGATTCTTCTACAATTTTTAGTCTACTAAACCTAATTAATGACTTTTGACTGAACTTTGAACGACCATTAGTCTACCTCCAAAAGAAGTAACCATTATATAACTAGGCTTTTTGTAAAAAAGAAAAAAAAACACGAATTTTTTCTAAGCGATTGAGCTTCTAAAAGTTCATAATCATAACTTATGACACGGCAGAACATGGAATAAATGTCATATTCATCCAATCTGGTTTGCCGGTGATGGTGAGGTCAGGGTTCAAATCCCAAAAAGTTTTACTAAGGATGGTTTCCCCTAAATGTTTCCTCCCTCTTTCGCTTCTCCGAGCCAATGTGGATACATTTCCTCTAAATTGTAGCTCATAAATCCTGACCTCATTAGTGGAATTAAAAGGATTATAGCCTGGCTGGGTGTCAAGCCACGGTGATAAAACCCCAATAATACGAGAGTTATCTATTTGATTAATTTGAAGAGTAGAGGTAAATGCTATATAGGGGTTTTGAGAACACGGCTGAGAAAAGGGATGGTAAAATCCCATTGACAAATAATTTGTAAGAAAACCCACCTCCGGTGCACCAAGCTGAGATTTAAACCTTGCTCTTTCCATCACTGACAGTCCAGTATATTGTGAGCATGATGCCTTAGAACATGGGACCATCGGCTAAGATTTAATTTATTAAGTTACTAAAAAGTTAAATCATCATAAATACCAAACACTTTGATCCCTAGCACATCTTCAAAGCACCATATTAAGGTAAACTAACACAATGTGTTCAGACCCCACTAGCTAAGGTGAGAATGTAGGGGACGTGATAAAAGGCTAGTGTTTTTGCAGTTTTAATAGCAAAGCACTTTTCTTGGTCTAAATAAATAACATATTTCTTCAGTACATACATAGAGATTGATTTTCATTATATGGTGATATCAATAGTTGTTGAATATCTGTAATGAGCATTGTAGCATTATATGAAAATTTTTAAATGAAGAGAAAAAAGTTCTCATTAAATTACAGGAAACTTTTGACAGATATTAAATAAATGTCGACATCACCATGTGAAGAAAATTAAACTCTATATATGTACTGGAGAATTATTTTATTTATTTTGGCCACCTTAAAATAACCCCTCTGACCTGAGCTACAGTGAAGACCTCACGAGGCATGGTGTCAAAGGTCCTCTGGTACCTGCCGAAGAAGTCCTCAATACCCCCCTTGCCGTTGATGATGAGACCGGCACCGTAGATAGTTGCCTTGCTGTTGAAGCCGTTGTTGATTAGGGTGGCCGAAGGCTCGGGGTACCAGTGCCAGACTATGACGGAATGCTCCACGAGGTCGTGGTCATACAGGTCACTGTTGGGCTCTGAGGGGAGTGGACGACGGACAACCAGGGCACCGAACATACCATCAGCTTCTTCGTAGCCTGAACCAAGAATAAAAATGGGAGAGGGAAATTTCTACACGGAACATTTTATGGAAAAATTTTACGCTTTGAAAATGGTTACAGGAAATTATCCACGTTGGAAATTTGTTCGCCTATCTATGAAATTAATAAACTAAAGATATTCCAATAAGTTGACATTTTAGTTTAATTTAAAGATGACACCAGAAACAATACCAGCAGAATTCTAATAACGCAATGACAGCGATTCCGATACTTTCCTCGCATTCACGTATCTACTACAGCGCTTGATGGTTGAATGTTTCACTAAGGTCGGTTCTGCTATAGACAAGATATGTTTATTCTACAATACTCCAATCAAGGCCCTTACGAAAATATTCCCTTCCCCTGTGGTTAAGGGATTCAACATTTTAAAAGGACATTTTTCATCTATATATAAGGGCTACCGACATTGGAATCAGAACCTTGTAGGGGTTATTCAAGATGTATTTAGCATGATATTTCTGAAACAAAAATGACCTACAAACTGTCTTAGTGACACAACAGCCATTCCTCACTGCCATAGTACTATCAATGTATAAATGGAAACCACAATTTCACTATTTATATATTTTTGGTGAGCAAACCTGACACCCTTATACAGTACTAGGAAACCCCCGAGTTTTGTTTCCTTGTTTTTAAGGCATTTGATCGAATTTCATATCCATACAGACGTAATCAGGGAATGCAACCTAGGCTGTTAAAATTTTGTTCATATCTCTTGAGAATTGATGCTTTTACCTTCCGACCCCTTAGTTCTGTCGGACTCCCGGACTAGACTCATGGCTGAGATAAAAATAGTTATCATTCGTAAAATTGGGGCTTCCCTTCTAACTGTATGAATTGTCGATTAGGAGATTGGCTATTATGCATATCCTAAACTTAAGCTGGTATGTAAACTGTGTTCTGGTATGGTCAATCAAATAAGTAATTTCCCGTTAAGCACCACGGATTGAAAACAAAAAAAATGCTCATGCATTGCCACCTCTTCCCCTTTACGTGTTAAGTCTCTTTCTCTCTCTGAGCCTAAAAATAGTTGGACGATATGTTCAATCTAGTTATAAACCTTTTTGCAATCAACACGTATTTAAATGTCAAAGTAATATTCATAGCATACAATATCGTCCATTCTTCTATGCCATGTTCCAAACTTTTCACTAGCCTCCTATTGTTAAATCCTGTCTTCCTGATACGGATAACCTTCAGAACGTTGAGTTACTTGCTAACTTACCGACGTGCGAGTGCCATATGAGGGTCCCTGGTGTGTCAGCCAGGAATTTGTACTGGAAACTATTATGAGGTCCAATGGGGCACTGGGTGATGTAAGGGGCCCCATCCATGTACGGGTTTCCTGTCATTTTGAGGCCGTGCCAGTGGAGTGTGATGCCACGGACCCCGAACGAGTTCTGGACGTTCACTATGACGGTATCTCCCAGACAAACCTGTACGAAATAAGATGTATTATTCCTTCTCTCAACAATTTACCATATTCTTGAATCAGAGACGTGATTATTGACAACATTAAGAGGTCTGACTATTCCTTCCACCATCAGTTTACCTGTATCCCTGGCTTAGGGACGTGGTGATTGATAACATTAATGAGTTGGATTATTCCTTCTATCATCAGTTTACCTGTATTCCTGGCTCAGGGTTGCAGTTATTGACAACAGTTACAGGTCTGACTATTCCTTCCATCATCAGTTTACCTGTATTCCTGGCTCAGGGACGCAGTTATTGAAAACATTAATAGGTCTGACTATTCCTTCCACCATCAGTCTACCTGTATTCCTGGCTCAGGGACGCAGTTATTGGCAACAGTAACAGGTAGGATTATTCCTTCCACTATCAGTTTACCTGTATCCCTGGCCTAGGGACGCGGTGATTGACAACATTAACGGGTTGGATTATTCCTTCCATCATCAGTTTACCTGTATCCCCGGCCCAGGGATGCGGTCATTGACGACAGTGACAGGGCGGACTATCCCTCCTGCTGCTATGCAGCTGGGGTTGGAACAGGCAGATACATTGTTGGGGCAGTCCCCACAGAGGTAGCTCATGGCTGTCGAGGCCGTGATGGTGAAGTTGTAAGTGCAGGTCATAGCTACACCCTCAACACAGTCTCTATAGCAAGCGTGCAACCCACCCCCTGAGAACATACACAACACCTTCACATAAGACTGCTTAAAGTTAAGGAATTGGTTAGTTCTCTCTATTGTACTGAGAACGCTCCTCCCTTGTGTGATTAGTTAAACATCCATCTTGTTCTTTTATTTGTTTACGGACTAGTTGTATCTCTACGAGATATATTAAATGTACACCAACTTAAGGGCAAAGGGTGAGGAAGATGAATTTTATGTGGAATCACCAGCATTCACCTGGAGTATGGATGGTAAAATACTGCTAAACTCACAATGTTGGTAAACCATCTTACTCGGTCGGAATTAGATGCCCGTCTCAATTTCCAGGCTCAGAACTGAGTCCACCAGTCGATCTCGCTGGCGCGGAGTTAAGCCTACCACGTATTAATTATGATTTAAATAGTTTAAAACTTTCGTATCAGTGGGAACGTCGACTGAAGTCTTAGGGCGATTGGTATAGTTTGCAAGTGTATAGAGGGTCTAGGTTTGAATCCAGTCTAGATGTAATAGGGTCGGATTTACCTAAATTATTTCTCACTTCATACTTACGCAAATGTAAATGCATTATTTATATATTCTATCTTCCCCTTTCTTACTCATGTAGTTTAGTTAAACGAAGATAGTCCGGACAGGTATTAAGACGCGGTAAAAAAGAAAAGTTTAAAATTTTGATGCTTGATTATGGCATTTAATTTGTCCAATATTTACTTTAAAAACAGGCGAAGTAAAGTACCAGCTATGAGTGTTGTCCTTACAATATATGGGTCTTTCGAAGACTATGTTTTTGAATCCTGTACAAATACTTAAAGTGAAGAGCGGTAAAACACCAGATCTCTCTCTTTTTTTTTTTAACTTATAAACTCTTAATATTCGTAACGTAATGATGGAAGAATAGGCCCGTTATAATATAACTCTTGATCAACATTTGGATACCCGAAACATTATTGGCATAGTTTTGATTTATCAGTGTCGGGAGCTAGGACGAGGGACGTCCAACCGGACACCTCAGCTGAGGTTCCGGCCTATCCTAGATAGACGGTCAAAAGTGAACAAAATCAACGATTGAAAAAGGTGAATATTCTACAAAACCTGACTTTAACCTGACAAACTACTTATTGAGACCAAGAAACAAACAAATACCACAAATCTAACAAAAACTGCTCAAAGTGTTGTCGGCCCATTTCAGGGCCAACAACTTACAGAATGGACAAACTTACGCCAAATGACCTTATTCACCAAAAGAGACATTTGACACAGGACTGGTCCAGGGATCTGGACGAGGACGTTGATGTAGAACAACTAGACGAGGAAGGGGGGGACAGTGAATTCGTTGCAGCAACGGTTCTCAAGAGAAAATTACTATTTAAAGCCGCAGAGGACAAACCTCCTAAGGCGGTTAAAGTTTCAAATCAATACGAGACTCTCTCAGACAACGTAGAACAAATGGAAACTACAAACGTACCAAGTACAAGCTCTAGCGGAACCAGCAACACTGGAACACAAAATTCCAA
>CABEEJ010000514.1:23251-74782 GCA_901482245.1 Timema douglasi
TTCCTCTACAACATTTACGTGGCTGACGTCCCAACCAAAACAAAAATGACTGTAAGCCTTTTCGCTGATGACACTCTGATTTACACTAGAGAAAAGAATATAAACTACGCGTCATTGGCGTTACAACGATACCTGAAAAGGTTTGAATCTTGGCTCTCAAAGTGGAGGATTAAAGTCAATGCGGCAAAATCTACCGCACTGGTCGTAGCCAGGAAAAGGCAAGTACCACCGGCCAAGTTTACACTATACGAAGAGGAGATACCGTTCAAATCTGATACTAAATACCTAGGAATCCATATCGACAATAAACTAACATGGGCGAAGCATGTCACTGAGACCACCAGGAAAGCGATGGCAGTGTATATTCAACTCTACCCTCTGCTGAAGGGAACCCGACTGACTCAACGAGCAAAGCCGTTATACAACCAATCTTACTCTACGGCTGTGTAGCGTGGGGGTATGCAGCCAAGACGCACCCCAACAAACTACAGACAGTACAAAATCGAATTATCAGAACAATAACTGGAGTGGACTTACGCACAAGGATCGATCATCTCCACGCCATGACCCGCAACAAGTTACTCACTGAGCTCTTTCAAGAGTTCATAATTAAATTCTACGGAAAATCAGCTAACCACGAGAATCCCATCATAAGTGCACTAGGGGACTACGATGTAAATGAGCGAAGAACTTACAAACGCCTGAGACTGGAGTAACAACAGATTCACTCACAACTTCACTTTCACTTCACTTTCACATTTTCATACTTCACAAAGTGTATATTTATTAATCAAACATGTAATTAATTACTTTTCAGGAATCATTCACAACTTCACAATCAATCATTACCATCCTTCATTAGATATAAAAAAAATAATCATCAATTCACTGTATCACCCTCACTCCATGAGGATAAGGGTTAGCGTATGCTCACTCGCAAAGAAATCCAGCCCTTTCGCAGGCGGCCTTGCCTGACGCTTCTGTCAGGTGGGAACGTCCTGAGTCGGGCTACAAAACAATTCAAACCATGTACTTGTACAAACAATTTATTGGTACCAAGTCATATGTATTTAAAGCTCATGCAACGAGGATAAGGGTCTGTGAAAACAACCTGTAACTCGCATATCAAATCAGCCAAAACTTCCCCATCTTGTCAATGTAATTGTTGGCAAGTGGGGTGGTGTCGGCAACAGGGGAAACCCATTAACGTAATGATAAGTTGTTGTAGTTGTTGTCAAAGGTCTCTCCTGCAGACCTATAATATATTTTAATTCTTATATGGGTTATTTTACGTGCAATTTCTAATCTGATTGATTATATTAGCACAAAACTTACACATTAACTTAATTATAGTACAATTGTAACACCCAATAGCCCAGTGGTAAGCTCCTAGCTCAATTTATCCAATGATTCTTTTTTCGACCTTGTTAGTAATCGAATCTATGACCTTTAGCTCAACAGGCAAATATGATACCTATTGAGATAAGGGGTTAAACTACATGTTTAATAAACTCACCAGCTATGACCCCATCTTCAACAGCAAATACCTGTGGAAAAGAAAGATGATTGAAACGTACATTCATATTAATATTATTTAACACGCATAAAAAAATGTAAATGGTGTTTGAAATGATAGATATTAAACCCAGCACCAGTGGTCGCGTCATCAAAGGCGTCAGTATCGTCTTGTATAGGTATGCTAGTGAATAATAGATCAGGCTTAGAATCCCAGTCTGGTGTGCTGATATGCTTATTTTCTCTTAATGGGTTTTTACAGTTCCTGCCCACAAATACGGGCACATATGATCTACAATGCTACCTTACTCATGCTACTATATTGGTGTAACTATGCTCGTAACACGTGGTTCACGTAAAAAGAAATGGGCACGGGAAAATGGGTGGAATGGAAATATAATATCGCCACCCCCTCTTGTATCTTTGTGTGTGGGCCTAGAATCTGTAAGAATGTTTGTGGCTGGGTTTGAGGGGGAAGTGATAATGGATACTTGTGTGGGTTCGTGATTGACGTTATACTTTGCTTTTAAAGAGGTGTATTAATACTACCATATATACTACAAATGTGATATTAGAAGTGAAGTTAGAATGAAAGAACTTAAATAATATTAGGAAGCGTATGACATAACGAGGTGTTATGAGGTTTACCAAATGGCCTGTCCGACTTCTAGGTGGTCCCTACATGGTCACTGAACCGGGTTCCCTGGGTTCGAGCGGCAGCCACCGAGACTGGTAACGATGAACCCGCGTCTTCGTCCACGTTGCCCCGAAACTGGCAAACTGACCCCTAGCCTTTGATGTTCAGTAGTCAGCCCCGAGGGACTCAATACCCCTAATTTTAACAGTGGGTTCAGCCTGGTTGCTCGCTTAGGGATGCTGACAACGTTTTTGTGGTCAGCTCCTCTAGTTTATTTGTAGAATAATCATAACAACCTCACAACGTTCGTGTGATCATTCGCAACTCATAACATACAATTTTACACTAACTTGCCTTCCAATTCAGATCGTGTGGTTACACTATTAAATATATATTTTAAATTATGAATTTACTTAAAATAATGTTGGTAACTCTGCTATTTCATTGCCTGATTGATTAAAATGTTACCACTATACAATATATCCATAGTTTTTAGTGTTCAAAATAGGTATCTTAAAGGTCAGGTTAATAAATAGAATATTTAATGAATCAATTTATTTGATGTCATACATAAATTCACATTACATTTACTAATGAGTGTGTTCTAAACAAATATTTCTTCATTCAGGGATAAATGTATGATATTTAGGAATAACAAATAAAGCTTATTCGAGGGACGACAGTATTTAGATGTATATATATTAAGTTGCAGACTACCTGCTTCAGTGGCCGCATTGTCTAAAGCGTCACTCTCGCAAAATATTAGACTTCCGATGGTAGGGAAATCGGGGTTCGAATAAAATTGGGCTTTACTGAAAGCTGTTTTTCCTAAATGGTTGTCCACGCTCCCTCAATGTAAATGGGGTACATTTATTCTGAATTCAACCTTCCTTGTCCCTAACTCATTAGCGTAATCAGTACATATGCGTATAGCATGAACAGGTAGCAGAACTTGGTACTTCAAAAAACCAAAACATGTAGGTAGTGAACTGTTTTCATTCGAATGAGCTTCATAGTCTAGGCCCGTTTTAACTAAAAAACAAATTTATTACATTAAATTTTGAAACAAGTATTTTGAGCTTAGTTATTCATACATTGTGTTAGTTTTTTAAGATTATATTTATAGAACAGGTGCTATAAATAGTATATTTTTAATACATATAAATAGTGCTAACATGTAACTGTGTAGTTCTTGACTGTGACAGATAATAAAGTTGATTAAAAGATATATCCAAAGATTAAAGTTGAATTAATGTTGCCAAGAAACCTGTTGTGCAAGCAGAGAGGTAAAAATGTTTCCCGATGGCGTAGAACGAACGACCTTGATTTTTTTTTAATGTTTAATGGGTTTTCTTTGAAAAAAAGATGCGATAATACGATTCTTATATAAATCAATGTCAAGTGAGTGGAAGGTTTATAATTATATACTTGAAGTGCTGACATTAAAATTTATCTAATTCACTTTAATAATCACACATCATTGTTATCGGTAAAGTGACACTTTAAATACTGATAAATAGCTGATTATCACTTTTTTATTATATATAGATTATCGAAAAGTAAATTTATGAGATGTTTGGCTATTAAGAAAACTGTTAATCACCAATGGAAAGTTACGGAAAACCTTTTCAAGGTCATGTTCCAAGCATTTAATAGGAAGATGGTTATGACACTGACAGTAATTTTAAGTAAGAAATATTAAAGAATAATCTTACGCTTTTGAGGAACTACAGCATTTCCAACATTTTATCACTGCTTATTACTACCCGTCAGAGTTATACGCCTATTTACTAATTACAATAATGTGTTAAGAATGAGGTAGTTTTAATTCACAGGAAGTGCATCGAGCTTGCATGGAGAGAGAGTGGAAAACACTTTAGGGAAATTCGCCATGAGTGCTCTCGACCAGGATCGAACCCAGATCTTCCCATCTCTGGTAGCCTAATCTATTGCAAGAGTAGCGCCTTAGACTATGCTGCCACCGAAACGGATAATTTATTATTATAGTGAAAATATAGTTTCTAGATGATATTAAACCAACTAATATATATATGAGAGAAAATAACATCCAAATATAATACTATCATGAACGTGGTAGTTCTTTAGATTTTTCTTAAAAAATGGCACCTAACATTGTACTCGTAGTTAATAACGGAGTATATTTTGGGGGCACGTGGATCAAATGTCAATATTGTCTGGTTTAATAGATACAGTTAGGATGAGGTTATAATCATGGTTGGGCGTACTGAGGTGCGTTTTACTTAAATTATTATTATTATTATTATTATTATTAGCACCGCGTCTTACTACCCGTTCGGGTTGTACGCACTTACACTAATGTGTAATGGTAGGGTGATTGTGAGATGAAATGGAGGACCTACAGTTTAACGTGGAATCTGAACCACGGTGGAGGCCTGGAATTCCCCACATTCACAAGATGTCTTGTCAGAGGTGAATGAAGGGTTTGGTAATCAGATAAATCTGTGCCGGGACCGAGGATTGAACCCCGGCCGCCAGCATAGAAGTCTGACACCTTACCCCTAGACCACCAGGTCACCTTTTTTACTTAAATGATTTCCCTATCTACCTCGATACAAATGTCGGTAAAATTACCCATCCTTACCCCAGTACTGTAGCCTAATTAAAGAGGTCATCTATTGGGTTATGATATGCAGTTAAAAACATCTATTAAGGGGCTAGGTATGAATGATAAAGGTAATTTAGGGGAAATACACCCACTTTAGTGTGGAGAGAGTAATAAAAACACACACGGGAGGGGTCCATCCAGTCAGTATTCGAACCTGGATCTCTTTGACAACTGGCAACCCAGTCTATTACATATATAACGCGTTAGACCGCTTGAAAATGGGTGCGGGTTGAAATAAACTAAATAATTATAGGTCTAAAAATATAGGATAGTTAATTAGCATCCACTTCAGTAACCACATGGTCTAAGGTGCTATTCTCGTAATAGAGTAGGCTGCCAATGACTGGGAGATCGAGACTCGACACCGATCGGGTGCATTGAGGGTGATTTTTACCTAAATGTTTTTCCCCTTTCCCTTCAACAAAATGCAGGTGCACTTTTTCTAAATTGAACTTTTCTCATCCGTAACACGTTAGAGTAATTAGTACATAGACGTATAACCCGAATGGGTCCTAAGACTTGGTGCTTAAAAAAGTTAGCACTTTTTAAAACGACTGATTATATCAACATAAAGAATACAATAAAATTATTTATCTTACTGACAAAACACGCAGTAACCTGACCAATAATTTGTCATTGTGATAAGGAAATCCCTATATTCACCAATCATAAATATTTCGGCTATGTCGAGAGTCTATTCCATTGTTAGATGCGTTACCGAATGAGCTAAGCTGACAAATATTTGTTGTTTGAGAGGACATAGTATTTTATAGACCCACTAGTTCTATCTATGTATGAATGTTGATCTAAGTAGGCCATGGGGTAGTGCAGACAGAAGACATTGGCAACAACTACATTCTGTGTTGGGGGTCCGAGGTTCAATCCTAGGTCCCGGCACAGATTTATATTATTGCTAAACCCTTCCTTCACCTCTGACAAGATGTGTATTAATCACAACTTGGGAATGTGTGGAATGCCAGGCCTCCCCCGTGGTTCGGATTCCACGTTAAACTGTAGGTCCTCCATTTCATCTCACAATCACCCTACCAATTACACATTAGCGTAAGTGCGTATCGCCAGAATGGGTAGTGAGATGTGGTGCTAATAGTAATAATAATAATAATAATAATAATAATAAACAACTACATTTCGTGATCATATACTATTTTGCTTGTCTGTTAGAAGCTTGACGTATTTTCTACGAATATCTCTTAGACAAATTAGATTTTAACGCTTTGGGGTCAAATAGAAACTATTATTTTTTATAGTTACTAATAAGATGTCGAAAAGCAATTTTTAACTTTAAAGTGTTTGTCTCTCTTATTTAAGTATTTATTTTAATATATTGTCTACATATTTAAAATCCATCATATGTAATAATACGTGCGGTGTTGGTGTGTCCTTCCAGAGCTCTTTATTACACTTCCGGATACTCTAGAAAGTTGAAATTTGGTATGAGCGCTATGGAGCATGCAATAGTTATGAAAAAAGCCCAAAAATTGAAAAATAAAATATAATGGATACAAAATGACGTAGAACTTACAAATTGAGTTAGAAAGAGAGAGCTGACATTGGGTATGGTCACTATGGAGCATGCTATATTTATAATAGAAATGCAAGCTTGAAAAAGCCAATATGGCAGATCAAATATGGTGGACACAACGTACAAATTGAGTCTTAGAGAGATGAAATGTGATATGGACACTATGCCACATGCCATCTTCGGAAGAAAAAATAAATAAGAGATTTAAGAAATACAAGATGGCAGATGCAACATAACCCGATAACCTGGAAGATCTAGGGACACAGCTTGTGCTACCTCCTATTTGGAAAAATCTAATAATAGATCAAATAAACATAGAACAGACTGCCCCCAAAATCCGAAGTTGCTTTCTGTCGGGGACAGGGATGACCCCTAGTATTGCCTATAAATATTAAACATTTAAAGCTAATTTGACTTATCAGATGAAAGGTACATGAGAAAAAGGGAGAGGTCAAATTTTAACTTAAATTGAGTTAATTCTGCCATCTGTTAGACAATCATGATAACTTTCTAATGGACTTGATATTATGGTTAAAAGAGGTTTTTGTCATATTTAAATTGTTTAAAATAAATAAGTATAAGCTGGGGTCCTTATGGGATTTGAGGCATAAAAGTTGCCTTCACCTGTTGTTCACCTGTACCATTCAAACAACATAGTAATGATAAAAGTGTATTGTTTTATTAACATTCTGGTTCGGACACATCCGTAGGAGGAACTGTATTCTGCATGACGTCATAGAAAGAAAGGTTGAGGCAAAAAGGAGCTTAGGAAGGAAGATTCTAATATTGGATGATTTGAAGGAAGGGAGTTGAAAAAGGAGGGAGAGTACAGGGTGCATTGGGGGTCTTAGTTCATTGACAAAAGGAAGGGCTCTATCGTAAGACAGAACACATAGTAGTAACAACATTATTTGTAGATGCGCAAAACTAACCTGTTTAGGAAGTGCTGTGATGATGCTTACTAACATTACAAGAATACACCATGTGAAAGGCATAATTGTATTCTTCGTTCTATAATCAGACAGCTTTTAGTCCAGACGCCCTATTAACCACCAACTAAATCTGAACTTCCTTTATATTTAAACCTGTAGAGTGAATATTAAAAATAACAAGGTTAAAAATTTAAAATAGTGCAAATAAGCGTGATGGGTATTCAAATGATATCTTCCACTTAAATTATGTGAAATCAATTAAAGACACTTGAATCTCAAGGATGATATACCATTCATTATATCCTATTACATCGGTGCGTCCCATGAGGTGTCGATCATTTTGCGTCACATCAAAGAAATACTACGCGCTAATGTTACACCAATTGTTGCATGTCTGGACAGAAGTGTGTAACTTCAGAGCTTTGCTACTGAAGGAATCACCACCCGCTAAAAAAACCTAATAGTTACTGATGATCTTCTTGAGGGGTAACAGCTCTTCTTCAATTCGTATCGTTCTGTGCTATTTTGGAATCGTTTAAATTAATTACATAGTTAAAGCTTGTAGGCGATATTCTTGTAATTTTTTATAGGCCACTTACTGCTTGAAACTTTAAACCCCAAAGTAAGTGACTCTCACTGTATGCGGTTCTACTTGTATATAACTGCTTCTGTAATCATCATATTTGCTCATGTGTTTTCTTTTTTACTAAATGATCAATAACTATATAGGCTGCTGCAACAACAACAACAACGTCCACCTCGCGTTGAACAACACAAAACAATGGGGTGTCATTATGTTCGCGCAAGTGATACGCGGTGGTGTTGCATTACGATGTTCTGTCGCATGTCTATACGCACCTTCTCTTTGAGCAAGCTTAAGCGTATTGCAACTTGTACACAAAACCCACCGAATGTAATGAAGAGTAATTACATTAATTTATCACCATTTTCAAAAAAAAACTTTCTAATCCGAGTTCGTTTATTTTTCACAATCTCAAATATGTTCTAAAAATGTGTCCTGGACTAGGTTTTGATGCATGTTTCACTCGCCTATACTTCACCTATTGAGCTATTAATGCTATCATATCCTTCCTGGAGTGACTTCCTATTATATCATAAGCAGGGCTTGGATTTTTAGGACGTGCTATTTTTTTTGTACATAACATACAATTCTCATGTGCACATAAACTCTATTCATAATATCCCGGTTGTAGAAATATATGCTTTGTATCTATTTTTGAGTATTTTATTTAATTTTGTTTTTTAAGTATTTTTTTTTTCATTTGGTATTTAGAGGTTTTATTTTAATGATTAGTCATTTATAGACATCAACTTTGACCGATATCAATGTTTAATAAATTCATAAATAGTCAAACAGTATACTTTTCACCGCATATTTGTCGGACTGGCAAGATAATGTAGATCTCAAAAGAATTTTATTTTGTGACTAGAAAATCCACATTCTTAGTAAATCATTGCAACTAAGCTGGACAGACGTCTAAGTGTGCCGTTAGCTTTTGTTTCTGAAGTAGGTATTTGTAAGTGAAGGTTCATATTTAGCGAAATATAAAATTTTATTTGTTAAAGGTTTTTCGTTGTATGGATTGTATTTGAGTTTAAATTGGTAAAAAGTTTGTTTTGTATATTCATGTACGTACAGTATATTCTTTCCTAAGGTATGTTTACATTTTTAGTTAATTTTTAGGTCATCAATATTCTTGGCTTGCTCATAAGACTCTACCAAACACATTAGTATTGATGATCGTGTATGACAGCTTAATACTTAAATAAATCTGATTTCATTTGTTTATAATTCAAGCCATATTTTCGTGATTGTAACTTTTTATATTTACTGTTTGCACTTTACATTTCGCTGGTTAGAAAACTTATCTCAGTCATAAATGCACCTTCCTTGCTTACTGAACTAGACGACCCAGGCTCAATTCAAAGAATGGAAATTTTTGAAATTGGTCTTGCCCTGCCACAGTGACGCACACACGGTTTGGGGCTTGGGTGTTGTATTATTATAGAACTGGGTTATTTTGTAAGCTATGTGCTGATATAATCAGTCTTTTCAGAAAGTTCACGATAATCTTCCCTAAATTATATCTATTTTATATATTCTGAAAGGTCCTTACTATGATGATCAGACCAAGGCATCCATTATTATATAACCTTATTGATAGGATCTTTAGCTCTATTTAACAATATATATATATATATGTAAATTTTGTATACAAAACTACGTATCTCATAGTTCGTAATAAGTTGAAACTTTATTATAAGGTGCCACTTGACTAATGCTCCAATATAAACTTTAGAATGGTGGTATATTGCCCCTTGCAAACCATCCATCCTCTTTTCACCATTGTCACACACGTTGCATGTCGTGCTATCTCACGGCGCTCTTTCTTTTAAAGGCGTGATACATCGATTTGTTTATTGGAGAACTCTGTGTGGATGCGAGAAAGGGGAAAGACTATATTTTTCAAGCTATGACTAAACTTAATGGTGTCTTTATCTAACCGTAGCTTGGAGCCCTGTTATTATATTCTATGTTCGCTGAGCTAAGGCGTTTGGTGTATTTCTGAGATAAGACTATGTGGCAACTGGGTAGGTTAGTTGGCCTCTTACGCAAGTATTATGAGATGGCGTGACGTTGTCAAATAGTGCGCTATCTGTAGGAATAAACAGGCTGCACGGGTAGCTCAAAACATCTCAGGTTTTGCGTAGTGCACATGCTTGTAACTGAGCAAGGAATAACAATCTAATAATGAAGTGCTTTTATGAAATTCTAACAGAAGTACCCTGTGTTGTTCGAGGAAAACAAGAATTGAATTGCTTTGCTGCCCCAGGCAGCGCTTTTCTTTGCTTCATATAGACAGAATAAACTAATAATTTTATTTTTTACAACCCAGTTTTTAATAAATTTAAAAAATATAATCAACAATTTAAAATTACAGCTTCAAGGTAGATATGTTTAATCCCAAGAACTACTAATTTTGAAATTCAGCTCTCTACGTGCGATAGATATCACGTAATATTCATGACACACAGACAAACAAACTCTTCATTTTATTAAAATAAATGAGATAAGATTAAGTTGAGTCAGGATGGGCGATTTTAAGTAGTAGAAATAATTCTGCTTGAAGGGTTAAAATACTCAACAACTAAAAACATTCTGCTATTTGCAGGATCAAAACACGCTTCTTCCATAAATATGGCCAGTTGCGAGGTTGAAGAAAGCCACATTTGAGGTTTTATAATTCAATATCTAGGAAATGTCACAAAATTGGAGGTTAGAGAGTGCTATGACCAGAAAAGTTATACACATTTTAAGCAAAATAGTGCTGCGTCTAGAAAGTTACGGCAAATTTTAGGTGAGAACACTGTTTGTCCAGGAAAGTGAGACGCGTGCATAGTTTCACCTATTCTTCTGATACTTGCACGCACGCACGCATACACACACACACACACACACACACACACACACACTACATGTCTCTGAAGCGAATAACCCGAACGTATAGTAATACGTGGTGCTAAATAATAAATATACGTCTCTAATTGACACAACTTATTTTATTTATCAGTACCTTTTATTATACGCATTTAATTACTCTAATCGGGGTGACGATGAAGAAGGAAGTATATATAGTAGATATATCTGAATTTCCATGAAGGAAAGAGTAAACCATTTAGAAAACAACATTCTCTGCACGCTTGAGTGGGATTTGAACCCTAACCTCTCCTTGCCTCCCCCACACTGGTGAGCAATACAAGACGAGTTTGACGTTTAGTCCGTGGGCCCATATAGTCTGGATTAGCTGCTGGTTCAGGCAACATAAGGAGCTGCGCCTCGTTCAGCGACCTGGGAACAATCCCACCCCCACCCCCTTCATGTTCGGCTCATCTCGTTCAGCTAATGTGTAAGTACGGGTCCTGATTCCACAGTGGTACGAGGACCAGCATGCTAATATAAACGACCACTGGGGAATGGGGAGGCCTCTTTGCCGCTTAGGAATAAAAAGTAAGGGTGCAAAAAAATAATGACCACGAACTGGTTAGGGATTACATTTTACTGCCATTACGTGATCCGCAATCGGTAGGACCTGGAAAACCTTTTATAGTGCACCCTCCTCCCTGGTGGTCGCAGCTAATTGGTGGGACAGTTTGCGTGAATTTCGGGGGAGGGAGTATAGAAACGTTTATTTAAAAAATGTTTTTTAGTGATTTTTATTACGGGAATAGGTTTTGACGCAGCTAAGTGGCCAAGTAAAAATTATATTACCTAGCCACTAGACACTCATGGTATCAAATCTCAACCGCGTTTACAAGGATTGTTTCATAAATGTTATTCTACAAGTATGTTGTATGTCTTATATCTGCGCAAATATAAGTCTGCATCTACTAAACTAAAGTAACTAGCCTACTCATCTCTACAGTCTAAGAAGTCGGGATTGCAATAAACTCGATTTCTGGTGACGCGGAGATTAAGGTTTTAAACCCATCAGGGTGCACTAGGATAATTTTCTACATATAATTATCACTATGGTTTTATCATCCACTCTCCACGATTATGCTGGACCATATAATTTAATCCATCCTCATTTATATTCCTACTATTAAGTCTTTAATACAGTTTTTATAATGTATATTTAAAAACCATTAGATATGATATTTTTAAACATCAGACTATATTTACAAATTTTTTACAAACCAACTGAACCTAATACTTCAGTCATGACCCTAGTGACAATAGTGTTGTAGATCTGAGTACTAGGACAAACCTATACACACGCACTAACATTTGTCTCACACCTTAACTCTGCCAGTAGCATGTTTTTTCACTAAGTTAAAGTTATCTGGTTCAATTCCCGACATATAGGTAGAATTGATCATTTGTACAATATTAGTTTCCCCTTTCACACTGGGGCTGGGTGTTGTGTCTGTTGTAAATTTAGGTTAGTTTACGTACAGATATAATCAGTCGGCTATAAAAGTTCATGTTAAACACCTAAAATAAAATAAGAAATATTTATTTTTGGTAATGTCTAGGTTCGAATTGAGGACGTAAGTTAACCTGACCCCTTGGTGATAAATATTGGCTTCTGATGAAAATATAAATCTACTGTTAATATTATTGTCGTGGTAAAGAGAAAAATACTATTCTATTTGAGAGCCTGAGAACAAAAATAAATAAGTGACACAGACATTTTGTTTAAGAAATGTTTATTAAAGTTAAACAATAATTTGAAATAAAAAAGTTTTATAATTTGTCTCAACGATCTTTTGGTATTGTTGCTAAGAACTCTTGTCTGGTTGGATGTCTGATAGAATGGATAGTGTGGAGGCAGTCTTAATATACATTTGATTAATTTCCCAAGAAAAGGTCATTTACCTAATTGTTTGTTCTCAAGTCTTTCATTAATAACCATATTTATTTTTATTTAAGTTTAAAGTATATAAAAGTATACCTCAACACCTAGAGCCTCTAACATTTGTTAAAAGAAAATAGGCTTTGAAAATAAATATTGGTTCTTCGAATTTATGTTAGTTCAGGAATATGTACCTAAATCATTCTGATTGCAGAGTCTCTAATACCCTCATATTCAGCATATTATATCTTTACCCAAAATTACTCACTGGGATTTAGACCAGGACCACTAGTAGTGATCCTCTAAGCTGGAAGTCTCCATGAGTCCAAAGTGTCATCTCTTTTATTCATGGTATGGGATCTATATAATAGTAATTATGCTATATTCTCATTAAAGATTTTATCCTCACCAAGTTTTATTATTCATCCGGGCTATACACATTTTAATCATGCTTATGGTGTAGGGCCTAGGAAGATATAATTTAGAAGAAATGTATCTATATTTGAAGGAAGGAAGGTTGATAAACAATGTAGAAAAGAACATCTCTAGTACACCCGGCCAGAATTTCAACCCCAACCAGACTTAGTGAACTTGACATTTAGTCCACGTTTCCATCGGTTCCTGTCATTCTAGTTGCATTAACATTATATCTACAGAACTTGAAAAAAAATCTGAAATATCTTTAACAGTTTTGTTCAAAATAAATATTCATGGAGTGTCCGTAATCTCTAGTAGCAATTAAAGTCAACTCACGCTGAACAACAGGTGTTTTAAGATTACCTTAGGCCTTGAAATTGACTATCAAGAATCTTTGGAATGAAACAACAGGATATCTTAGCACTCTATATGTTTACATTTAGAGAGAAGTGCCTATCTTATCGAAGAGACAAACATTTCAATTAATAGAAGTAACCTTTAGAAACCAAACAACACAGATGGCCTAGGCCTTGGTTAATACAATGGAAGCGTTGTACAGTGCATCATACAATGACTAGCTATTCCTGCCGGCTTTTGGTTTGGTTTTTGGTGAGGCATACGTATTGTATCGCTTAGCCAAGAGGACTAAAGCATATTTAAATATCGTCCCAAAGATGGTCCAAGTAATTAATATCCCGGCTTGAAAGTTAAATATGTGTCAAGTCCACGATTAAATTTTACATACGTTTATTATGCAATTTCATTCGTTTTAAATGTATTAATTAAAAATATATATTTATACAATTATTATCATTGGAATATCTTATAGTTTAAACATTTTAAGGCTACCGTGACAAGGTAAATTAAATAAAGTGATCAAGGATTCTAAGGTAAATTATTTAAAAACATGTTATAATGGCTGCCTGGGGTAGCAAAGCAATTCAATTCTTGTTTACCCCGAACAACACAGGGTACTTCTGCTAGAATTTCATAAAAGCACTTCATTATTAAATTGTTATTCCTTGCTCAGTAACAAGCATGTGCACTACGCAAAACACATATTATAACATATTATTAAGATGATTAAATATTTATAGTTTCTCTTAGAAACATATTTAGTTGTGAAATTATCGAATATATTTGTATTTTTTAATTTTTATCTTTAACACATTAACTATTAACGATAGATGAGGAGGCTTGCTTGGTTAAAATGCACCTGCACTAGAATGTATAAAGAATGTGAAACTCGCAGTTAGCTAAACATCCCTAGTGATTCCAATCAGGACTTAAATCACCTACCTCCCTGTGACCAAGTGTAATAGGAATATAACGCCTTGGCCACTAGTATGGGAGATGTGGAATTTTACATATTGTGTTAATATAGGCCTACATTTATAATTCATAAGAAATCATCTTTCCATATAACATTAAAAACACACCCTAAACTATGTCACTAGATTAGATTCAATTCGAATCGGTGGGCACGTGGTCTTATCATATACCTATTTTAGTCTGGTTTTCCCCTGATGGAAATATCAGGGCTCAAACCCACGTCCTGACTATACTAAGGTTTTTTCCTAAATGATTTTCCATCCTTTCTCCATGAAAATTTGGGTAATTTTTTTTTATAGTAAATGCCTATATCCTAGGCGAGTAGTAGGACATGGCTCACAAAATAAATCAATACATTCAAAGGGGACATCATATATTCTTGTTTATCGCTGACTAGTCATTACGTCTAGATAACACAATTAATAATGGACATGTTTAAAAAACAAGGGAATGATCACTATGTTTCTACAATGAATTAGATAGTAAAATAGGTGACCTGGCGGTCTAGGGGTAAGGTGTCAGACTTCTGTGCTGGCGGTCGGGATTAAAGTCTCGGTCCCAGCACTGATTTATCTGATTACCAAACCCTTCATTCATCTCTGACATGACATCTTGTGAATGTGGGGAATGCCAGGCCTCCACCGTGGTTCGGATTCCACGTTAAACTGTAGGTCTTCCATTTCATCTCACAACCACCCTACCATTACACATTAGCGTAAGTGCGTATAACCTGAACGGGTAGTAAGACGCGGTGCTAATAATAATAATAATAATAATGATAGTAAACTAAATTAAAAATTTGATAATATCATTAGTATTGTCACCACATCTTACTACCCGTTTGAGTTATACTTAATTACGCTAATGTGTAATGGTAGGGTGACTGTGAGAAGAAATGGAGGACTTACAGTTTAACGTGGGATCCGAATCACGGAGGAGGCCTGGCATTCCATACATTCACAAGTTGTGATTAATACACGTCTTGTCAGAGGTGAAGGAAGGGTTTTTAAATCAGATAAATCTGTGCCATGACCAAGGTTTGAACCTCCGACTCCCAGCACAGAAGACTGACTCTTACCCCTAGACCACCAAGTCACGCTAATTTTGATAGTAAAATATAACAAATAACATATGCGATTTCTTGAAGAAGTGGCATTAAGATTTATATTACAATCAAAACCTCATTTTAGATTTTAAATTAGTTGTGTTGAAACAAAATATAAATTATCTTAAGTGTTTTAGTAAATACATTTATTTGAAAACCAAATTCATTCATTTGATAAAAAATCACCGAGACCAAAAACTTATAACACATGATTATCACCGTCAACCACCCGTTAATTTATGAAACATTATGTAACTCTCAATTACTAAATGATATTTTTTATATGAACAGCTTGGTGAGATTAGTATATGTTGAAAAATCCTAATGTGAAAATCAAACTTAAAGTTGGGTCAAGTTTACAGGTTTGTAATAGAGCATATAACCCCTCGTTTAACAATGCCATTTAAAGTGTTACTGATTTAAGCTAAGTTATTAGAAAAGTGGGGTGTTGATTGTGACTATGTTTAGAAAGTGCACGTCCAAAACCCAAATAAAACAAAAGTTTATTTTAATAACAGGATAAACACTTTTCTCTTGAGGAGACAAAAGTCATCGAGCTGTTGGCATAAACGTTGTCTTATTCTTTGTAAGACATCCAGTTTTAAGGGAATCCCCCCACTCCTCCTTCCCCTTTTTGTTCTTTGTGAAAACTTAAGATGGAGGTTGATGTAAATGGTAGGAACTGTACCTTGACTAATTAATGACTTAAGAAGTTTCACTTCTTCCATCTTTCTTCCTGCTCTTTGCGGTGGGTTTTTGGATCGGTTAGCTTTGAAAACGTGTTTTTTTTTGTGTACTTCCCTTTCTTCTTCATCGGAGGTCTTTTACTTGCCTAAGTACTCTTGATAGAGACCATAAAATCGACTCATTAGAAAATTCTGAGTGCTGTAAGTCAAGATCTTTCATTAACCCTAACTTCCTCCTTTGTCGCCAAAAATAACCTCTTCAAAAGAGAAAAAGTTAATAGCGAGGAAAGTGAAAGATGATGGATTAAAATTGACGCAGCGCAGTTGGCGGGGAGAAGTGAATGTATTACATTGAAACCGCATTTTGAATAAGTTCGGCTGGAATGTTTACGAAATGTCAAATCATTAACTATCTATTTTTTTTTAAAAGATCGAGTCTAGTGGATGAAAATTAATTTGAATTATTATAAACTTAATTAAAAATTTTGTTTGAAAACTTATTTTTAGATGATACACTTAATATAAAACAGCGGCTTAGTATAAAGATGAAAGAGTGATAAATAAGAGTGATATATAGTTTTTTAAGAGGGTATGGATAGGATTTGAGGGAGAGGAAAAAGGCATGGTTAGAGGGAAATATCGTCAGCGAAACTTGTCTGAATTCTACTCTGGCCTCTCAAATGAGTTAGGCACACTAGCCACAACAAATTTTAATTAAGTTTTACCAAGAGGACTTGAATGTGGGCAAGACCATTAAGCCAGTTTTATGTGCTTAAAATTTCAGATTTTTTTCTTTGGACTTTGCTTTGGATCCCAGTCGGGTTAGAGCTATTAGTCTTCACGAGGATGTTAAGATCCTTAAAATAATAGAATTAAATAAAAAATATGCAATATTAGTTATTTTACACGTGGTCTGTGTGTCTAGCTGTCCCAAACGTCTGCGATGAGGGTGCTTCTTTTTACTTCACTTATGTTAGCTTTCTATTTTCCCTTTAAATAAAATATAGGTGCAGTTCCTATTATTTATACTCATAGATGCGTTATCTAGGATTATGACTTTAAAACTTGTGATAATTCCATGAGGAACTTGCACCTCCAGTGTTGTATAACATCTATCAGACTCACATAGGTGGACACGTGTCAGGCTCATCTAATTGGGCTTACCGGTGACGGGTTGGAGAGTTCTGGTCCAGAATCCAGACCGGGTGTACTGAGGGTATACTTTCATTGAAAGTTTCCTCTCCTTTCAGTCAAAAGGGGGGTATATTTCCTCTAAGCTCAACCTTAATAATCACAACCCCATTAACGTAATATAAATGCGAATGTCTAGAACGGGCAGTAAGACGCGGCTTGGAGGGAAAAAAATCTATCAATGTTCTCACCTCTCGTAAAATAGATTTATATTTTCTCCAAAGTCACGCCCAACTTCTATTACTTCCCACGATGTACCACTTCTCCATTGATATTCAAGTGATCCAGTTCGTGAGGATACGTGCGGATAGGGTCGTTAAATCTACTCTACGACTGGGAGCATACCACAATTAGAGAGGAGTTGGCAATGTTTCTCTTCCAAGCCACGTCATCTAAGTGCTTTTTATGATATAAACACCAAACATATATAGCAAATTTAATAATATGTTTCGTTGTCCAGATATTTATATCCATCTGGGTTGTCCGCATATTTACAACAATGTGGCTAGGTATGAGGATTGTAGAATTTAGAGGAATTATGGTGGGAATATGATCAGAAAAAGAAACACACAACTAAGTTCACACGGGTCAGATTTGAACTCCAACCCCTTGTCACGGATAAGCCAGATCAGACAAACTGGTGCTTTTGTCTGCTTGTACATCAGCATGGGTATAATTTAATACTTAGCAATAGATCAAGAATTAAAAAAAAAACATTCTGCATAAAGCTAGTTTGGTGTTGTGATTGACTCTGACGATTTGTTCGAGTCCCAGCCATAGTTTACTGAACGTAATTATTAATATTAGTGGTTTTATATCCTTTCTACAAAGGAACGCTGCTAAAATTTTCTCCCAAATTATCTTGTCCTCTTAGTTTATTTTTTATTATCTGTGAATATACTTCTTGAATTAGTGAGAGAAGACACTAGTCTCATTTCTTCCCAATACTAAGCTGTGTTCGGCGTAACGACGAGTTGGCTCTTTGCTCCCCAAATAGATGTCGATACGTCACGTCTGTTCAATTGGTTGAATTTGTCAGCAACACGATAACAATAAAAAGTGCCGATAGTTATAAAGAATGTCTCTATTACACAGGATGGCTATTATTTTTTATACTTAAAACACCTGATGGAAAATAGTCAGATATAAAATGACGTGTTTTCTTTTCCAGGGCTCCTAAAATAAGTCCTTAAAATTAAAAAGTGTGTAAAACACCTTAACTACCCAGTATGGTTATAAAATATTTTTATACCTTTAAAGTTAAGATCTATCTCCTTAATTCGAATGATTTTTTACCCTTAAAAGTATTTCTCGCTTTGATTTCAGTGATTTTATATACATATCTTTCTTTTTTCCCGTTATTTAATACCCTTGAAATACATTTATACCTATTTTATTTGTGATTTTAGAGCCTTTAAATATTCACCTTTCCTTTAAATTTCACTGATTTTATACGCTTGAAACATACATATCTTTAATTTTAATGTCTTTATACACTTAAAATGTACATTTGTGATTTATTTTCAGTGATTTCTAACCCTTGAATATACAAACCATTATTTTCATTGTCAATGCCAACAACTCAACACATGGCATATACCTGTTTGGTGGTGACTTTTATACAATCTTTTATTTGTAAAGTTCATCTAATTCCACTGAAACTAGCAGATATTCTTTATTCGGCTGTTGTTTCAACCAGTGAGTGTGTCATCGTGAGACCTACTAGCCTCTTTCAGGAATAATAATTCACTGAAAACAATACAAGATTACAGAGGCTAAACTATCTCTTGTCATGCTCGTCTTAAAGAGCACACCTAGCTAGGTCAGGTGGAAATTAGGACTGTTGAAACAAGGACAGAGAACGAACCAGACCTAGTGACACTGCAGCCAACTTAAGTGACCTGGCGATAATGTTACTAAATAATAAGTGAATGAATTAGTTTTGGAGGGAAGCCCAAAGTTCTAGGAATTGGTTCTGGTGGAAGACAATTAAGTCGAGGAATTTGTTTATCTATAAGAGGACGTGATAAAAGGCCAGTGTTTTCACAGTTTTGATAGAAAACAATTATTTTGGCCAAAATAAATAAATAATTTCTTTAGTAGAAACATATAGTTTAATTCTCTTCATACGGTGATATCAACAGTTGTTGAATATCTGTAATGAACATAGTGGAATTAGAAGACAAACTTTTTAAATGAAGAGAAAAAGTTGTCATAGGTTCCAGGACAACCTTAACAGATATTAGAGAACTGTTGAGGTCACCGTGTGAAGAAAATTAAACTATATGCCTATCTATACTGGAGCAATATTTGATTTATTATGTAAAAAAAAAATGTTTTGCAATTATAATTGCAAAAAAAATTGGCCTTTTCTCGCGTCCCCATAAGTTTAGGGACTAATTATTATGGAGGACTCTTATTTTCGTTTGAAATAGGTTGCCATTGATGGGGAGGTGGAGGTTCAAATTCAGGCTAACTGGACTAAAGGCTGATATTATTTTTACATCCTCTCTTCATATGCCAGTAGGCGTATTTCCTCTAAGAATACCTCCTCATCCTTACCACTTTTATTAGGCCGTTAATAACTCTATTGTTTCTCAAATATAAAAATACGTTGCACTCATATATATTTCTAGTCAAGCTATGATTTTATTGTTCGCACCAGTGGATATGTGGATAAAGACGTCAGTCTTGTCTAGTATGATCCAACGGTGTTAGGTAGGTTCCAGCTCTAATCAAAGATGTTTTTACCTAAATGGTTTACAACTCTCCTTTTCAGATAATGCAGGTGTATTTTCTTTAAATTCTACCTTCTCTTATCTCTGTATTATCCTAAAGGGTACTAAGAAGAGGAGCATGAGAGAATATATCTTAGTAGTATTGATAAGCTTTTTTTTAATCTCTATTTAGAGATCCTCACGTCCTCCTCTGTGGGCTACAACCCCCCTCCCCCCGTCCTTATCCTCAGTAGACTACCGAATGCCACAAGGAAGGATTTCAGACACAAATCTCTCTCCATATTTCATCTTGCAGATTCAAACTCTCCATCAGAATTAAGAGCCAGGGTCAAATTAAAGAAGGTTCGGAATATCTACCCCGTTCCATCACCCCGACCTAGAGATTCATCCGTCTCCTGGAGTATAGATGGTGCGCTCTTAACGCACAAAGGGAGCCTCCATCATTAATGCGTTTACTTCTTTTATTTCTCTTTTTTTCATTTTGTCAGAAGAAAAAAAAAATACATGTGAAAATGAACTTTAATTAGGATAAAATAAAGAAGGAAGAGGGAAAAAAACTCTTTACTATGCTCTCATTTAAAAATTAAAAACCTCTTAAGGTTTATGTTAAAGAAATTATATTATGATACTTATTAAAACTCTGATGATACTATTCAACAACTCTTAAGGCTACAGGAAACATTTTCTTTATGTGCTCGATTCTGAAAGGCGATTCTTTATTTATTTTTTGTAACCAAGTAATTAATTTAAGTAATATATCTAACTAAGTGCATTAAATTTAATTCAATTAGTATATGGTGTCAATTATGTGTGTGCTAATGAATTATAACTAGCAGATGAATGATAATTAATGTCTTGATGTTTCTGGAAATATTTAAAATGCATTATATAAAAACTACGGTTAATAACATTCTAGTGAAAGTATTTTAATTGTTTATCCCACTGTTGTAATCGACTCGGCATGAATCGAGGCGTGTGTTTGTTTAACATTTGTTGTGTTCTGGATTATGAATGACTAAACGAGTATTACAAGGTGTTGTGATTAGTTAGTAAACAAATAGAACATATGCGCTGACAACATAAACAGAGTGTCAGCATTCCTCACGGTAAATCAGGCTAGAAGCCGGGATCAATACTGGTGAATCCAAGCTAACAGGGCTGACCACTCACCAACAAATCTAGGGGGTCACTCTGACCATTTTCGGGGCTACGCGGCTTAGGACGCCGGACCATCAATACCTGTGTTGGAGGACTACTGTTGAGCCCAGGATACCGGGGTTCATAAACCGTTTATGATCACCTAGAGATTAGTAAGGCCATTGGTTAAGCATTCCTTGCATACTTGATTCTATCAAGAGCTTCTAAGTACATCTATTAAGTTTTTACATATCTTCTAATATTTATTATCAACATCACGTTTTGTATTAGAACATAGTAGTACAATAAAAACAATAAAAACCCAAGCCGGACGTCAATTACAAATCCACAAGATCAGAACCCAGTCACTCCCCCCATACTCGACCGCAGGAATGATTGGTGAGTGAAAATTCCCATTTGGGTCCCCAAAAAACCAGGGTCGAAAATATCTTGACGCTCAGAAGGCCTAGGAAACCTACATTTTGCAAGCAAGTAAGCCCTAATCTGATAATCCAAAAGGGTGCAGGAGTATATGGTGACCGATAATTCCAATGGGAAATCCTGAAATCTAGAGATTTCTAAAAATCTAAAGTAAGAAAAAAAAAGTTAGGTCCCAAAGGCCTCTGAAGTTTTTCAGGATGCAAGAATACTCGGTGACAAAGAAAACTCCAATGGGGTTAACCAAAATGGTGGGATTTCTAAAATAATTCAAATAGAAATAATCTCAAAACCCAGAAGACCTTAGAAGATGAAATTTAGTAGGCTGGTAGCCCTTAACTAAAATGGTACAGTAATACTTGGCGACCAAAATCACCATGGGACCTCAAAACTGTTTTTTTATTCTAAATAAACAAAGTTGAAAAAAATTCGAATACTGGAAAACCCGGGAAGCTTAAATGTTGACAGGTTGATAATCCATAAACCAAAAGGATTCAGAAATACTTGGTGACTGAACACTTCCATTGGTGTCCTCAAACTGGGCGAGGGTTGGGGATGGGGGTATTTCCTTAAAATCGGTAAAATAAATCTAAAAGCTCAGAAGACCTAGGAATTGTTTTTTCAGACAGGTATCTCCTTACACAAATCTAAATATAGATACAATTTCCTGATGTGTGTGTTTGTTTGTGTCTTTCCACACTCGACAGCAGCCTCTAGACGAGCTAGAAAGATATAACTTGACATTTATAATCCAGATCACGACGTAGGGCTTAACGGATTAGGAGCTTAAATTTTTGAGAAATTTAAATACTTCTAAGGCCTTTCATGAATTAAAATAACTGAGTGAGGAATTTGTGTTTTTCAACTAATTATTATTATTAGCACCGCGTCTTACTACCCGTTCGGGTTATACGCACTTACACTAATGTGTAATGGTAGGGTGATTGTGATATGAAATGGAGGACCTACAGTTTAACGTGGAATCCGAACCACGGTGGACGACTGGCATTCCCCACATTCACAAGATGTCTTGTCAGAGGTGAAGGAAGGGTTTGATAATCAGATAAATCTGTGTCGGGACCGAGGATTGAACCCCGGCCGCCAGCACAGAAGTCTGACACCTTACCCCTAGACCGCCAGGTTACCGATTTTTTCAACTAATAATAAAATAAATGGTACGGAACTCCACACGGATTTTCTCCCTCCATTGTTTAAAAATGGAGATACTTACAACTCGTAATATATACTAAACGAAATAATATACACTAGCAAACTCGAGCAAAAATTGCGCTATATTTACGTAAAGCTTTTTTTGCCTCCTGGTTTTAAATTTTATAATTTTATCATTAAAGAATTAAAGTCATCATTTGTACATTTAGTCATAGAATCTCAAATAGATGTAGAGATACAGAAATTTCCACTTCTGTAAAGTACTCTAAAAGTCATTTTCATGGTAAAATGAAAATAGCCATTTTAAAATCGACTTTTTCTCTTTTCACCCTTTATTAAAGTACTTTTAAGATTGGGGTTAAACAGATACACAGAAAGATGACAATTACAAAAAACACTTTTTAGGGTTCGAAAGGTCATGAACCGTCGACATCCATCAACATCTTGGGTTAATTTTTTTTTTGCGGGCGCAATACTTTACCTTTAGTGTTCGAAAAGTTTATATAAATATATATGCGTATAGCTTGAAAATAATTATTGGTTTTATAAAGATATATTTAAAATATTTTTTTAATTATAAATAGACCTACATATTTGAAATAAGAAGTTATTTCATATCTTAAAGAGTTACGGAGATATGATAAAAAAAATGTGAATCCACGCATCAAACCAGAACCCCTAAAGTCATTTTGACGAACAATTGAAAGTACTAATTTTGTTTGTAATATTGATCAATGCTTGGAAATTAAATTTAATCAAAATCGTTAGAGCCAATTTTGATAAAACCAATTTTTTTCTCTTTTCGCTTTTTAGGAAAATAACTTTAAATTTAGGGTAGGATTAGATATCCAAAAACCCACTGGGGCAATCCTATGAAAACCCTTGATACCAAGTCTTAGCCGAAGAGGTAAAATGGTTTAGGCTATACTCTGAGATACAGATGGGCAGACTGACGTAAGTGCAAAAACACTTTTTGGGATTTGGGGGGGGGGTGTCATTAAACGTCGAAATTCATCAAAATCTTGAGTTCAATTTTTATGATCACAATACTTTATCTACCTATAAGGTAGCGTGAAAATAAAAAAACCACACCTTACTTAGTCGAGATTATGTCTGTCTTCTGAAGTAAGGGTCCGGGGTTCGATTCCCGGCATGACTGAAAATTTATCATTGGTGAAATGTGGGCTTTCATTTTCATAGTGTTAAATTAAGTCTGGGGACTGGATGTTGTGCCGGTCCTAGTCTTAAGTTAGATTATAGGGCGTATGAAGCTATGGCTGGCCCAGTGATCTCTACTCTATACAACGTGGATAGCCGATCTGATGTTGATCGAGTGAGGCCGACTAGGAGCAGATGGTGCCATCTTGCTCTGACCCAGTCGTGTTCTGTTGTGAGGTAAACACATTGGATTTTCTGGGTTATTTTTGGACATTTTCTAAGTTTCTAGGTTTTATTTACATATTACTGTGATGCCTACGTGTGTAGTATCAACTGTAACAAAAATAGGCTAAAAGGAGTCACAGAAACATTTTATGTGTGAATAAAATATGCCTATTATATTGCTATCCATGTGCCATTGTCTAGGGCCTAGTAGAAAAGCTGTGACCAGGTGTGAATTTCACAAGGAACAATATGAGATAAAAAAAATGATCCTCTGGTTTTAAGGGTGTTAAAGTTTCAAGCTGTGATGTTAATAAATTATATTTATGATATAATATAGACATGAAGTTTCAGATGTGCAATTTTACAAATATGGCCTAGTGGTACGTTGTCACTTGAGATTGGTTTCCAATTATTAAATTCAATATAAAACGATTTTAAATTTAGTATTATTGTATTTCTCACATTTTTTTACTGTACTGGAAGAATAAATTTATAAATATATATATATTTATAGATTTATTCTTCCAGTACAGTAAAAAAATGTGAGAAATACAATAATATATATATAATTATATATATTATATATATTATATATATATATATATTATATAAAGTTATTGAGTTTGGTCCCCCCCATTTCAAATAAAAATAAGTTTTTAAATAAAATGTAATGAGGGTGTTGTTTTCTCAAGTAGTAATGTGGATACATTTCTTCTCAATTATACCTTACCCAACCCTACAACATTATAGCGTAATTAATATGTACGATGCTATTCTCGTGTTAGACTTGTCTGCTGAGGGCGAGGAGATCGGAGTTTGAATCTCAGTCAGGTTTACTAAGGGAGGTTTTCCATAAATGGTTCATTTAAAAAATATATATTTTTATTGAAAGGTCAAAGTCCCTCTTTTATAATAATTATGATTATTGATATCCTTTATCCTTTGTATTGTGAGTCCATATGTTTTTATTACCTCTGTGTAACTCATATTCTTTTAAAGTGTTTTAAAGTATGATTTGAATTTTTGAATTTGTCCCTGGGGCCCGTGATTTATTTCCACGGCCCTGTGTGTATATATATATACAATGTTAAACTTATATTTATAACGTATATTATAATTATATATATTATACATTATACATACATATATTTATATATAATGTATAATATATGTTATAAATATAAGTTTAACATTGTAAATATCTTACTCCTAATTCAATCATAAGCTTCACGAAACAGATCAAAGGGAACATGAATCTCAGCTGCTTTCTATTTACATCGATTAGTACGTGCATACATTCAAATGAGATACGACATAAATATGCATTTATAATGAAACTCCTTATTTGTCAACTCTAGTATTGGTCCTATATTGAATGTCTCATTTAATACTGTGACCACCTTTTCCCTTCCCTACGTGTTATGTGTTTGTGGGCATAAATCTTGTCAGGATGCGTTACGGCCGAGGATAGGCGAGGAGTGTGAGTGGATATACAATTGTGCGAGTTCGTGATTGACGTTTAACTAGGATTTTATGGTTTTTATTGGTGCTACTATGTCTCTTACAATGTGATGTTGATAGTGATATTGGAAATATAAAATAACCTGAGAAAATACTTAGAAGCTTTTCAGAGAACAAAGTATTGCAAGGAATAGTCAATGGCCTGTTTGAACCTTAGGTGATCCTACATGGTCTCCGAACCCCGGTACCCTGGGCTCGAGCAGTAGCCCTCAAATACAAGTACTGATGTGCTGGCGTCCTAACCAGCTTGGCCCCCAAAATGGGAAGAGTGACCCCCTAGACTGGATAGTGAATAGTCAACCTCGATATCTGTACACACCCATATTTTTTTCTGCCGCCTGGCCTTGATTCCTCCTCTGGAATGCTGACACTGTTTATGTGGTGAGTGCTTCTATTCTATTTGTCAATTTGCTAATCATAGCACCGTGCAATACTCGTTTTGTCATTCCCAATCCAAAACACTACAACATTATACAAACACGCCTCCCAATCTACACTACACTACACAGGCTACGTAGTATGGAGATCAGTGGACAGGCCTAGCAAGCTGGTAGCGGAAAATATATGGCGTAAATAAAAAAAATGACCTGGACCATAGGCTGGAAACAGTAATGGATGTAAAGTAAAATAACTAAAAGAAAAAATAAGTTTCATCCTAATTAATCAAGCTTTTCTCACCTGTTGCCAACCGGTATATAGATCGAATGCTCATTTGAAAACTTTCTACCAAAATATCTAAAAAACGCGTTGAAAAAAAGTTTCAAACAAACGTTGTTTGTCTCTGAGGTGGAAGTAAGGTGGTAGGGCTGGTATGACTTTGGGTGGCGTTTCAAAGGTGACGTTAAGATCACTTTGATTCTTTTAAATTAGACCCCCTATTTTTTATAACTAGTCTCTTAGATCCCATTGTGCCATTTAAAAAATGTGGTTTGAACATTTTAAGGTAAAGCTATCACGAGAAATGACCCTCACAATTTCTGAGTCACCGGCATAAGGCGCGGCATTACAATTTGGCCTATTCAAACTTAACTCGCGAAGGTACAAATGTTTGTGTAAGATCTTAAATTAAACATCGTTTTTACGGTCAATGCCAGTTACCAATCCACTAGTTGTCTCGTTTGCTTTCTACTGTTAACATCTAATCTTGGAAAATGGTTTACAATCTGGAAAAGAGAAAAGTATTGATTTTTCTGTCTGGAGCCGAGGCTCAATGTGCTCGAAGAACAGCGGCAACATTCAACCAAAGTTATCAGGATAAAACGTATCACATAGCTAAGTTTTTGAACTTGTTTCAAACTTAAAAAAGCAACTATATTTGTAGCAAACAAAAAATAGCCTCTGCGTACAGTATTGAGTGAATTAAGTTAAGTGGAAATTTTGGGTACTTATATGGTCAATCCCAAAAGTTCAGTACGGGAAGTGTTTAAAGCTACTGGTGGATCAATTGGTTCGGTTCATAGCACATTAAAATTAAATGTTTTGTCCGCATAAAATGCAAGTACGTCAAACATTAAGCGATGATGATCCTGATAGATGATTAAAGTTTTGTGAAGAAATGATCGAATTATTGACTGCAAATCCATTGTTATTAAAATGAATATGCTTTCCTGACGATTGCACTTGTTTTTAAAAGTAATTTTGTATATAAACACAACTGTAGTTTTTGAGGTAATCAAAATTCTCGTATTTTTACTGATGGACATGCACAATGGCCAGAAAAAATAAACGCGTGTGCAGGTATATTAGGTGACACGATTATTGGTCTGATATTTACTGACGGAAAATTGACAAGGGGAAATACTTGGAAATGATTGAAGAAGTTATTCATCTTCTCATAATGCACACCCTAGAAAATTGACTAGACAATCATGGAAACATGAAACGTGAAGAATCTAACCCCCACCATACATTACTCGTTCATCAATGATTAGACAACAGATTTAATGAACAATGGGTTGGCAGAAGGGAACCAATTGAGTTGCTATTAAGGTCAGCTGATTTAATGTCCGTATACTTTTTATGGGGACATTTAAAGTCCACTGCTTATGGCAATAAACCTGCAAATATCAAAGAGTTAAAAATGGAATAAAAATGGCATGTATAAGTATTACAAAAGCAACCCATCGAAGCATCATGAGTGAATTCGAAGATATAATCTATCATTGTATAACTCAAAACGGAGAGCATTTCAAAAACCTCCATTAAAGTTAAAATTAAAAAAGTGTTTTTCTCAATAATTATTTTACAAATACAGATAAATGTGAACAAACACATATGTGCGAGCACACAGCACACAGCTACTTGTACCTTCCTAAGCTATGTTTGACTAGGCCAAATTATAATGCCGTTCCCTGTGCCAGAGACTCAAAAACTTGTGAGGCTCATTTCTTGTGACAGATTTTACATTAAAAACCATTTTGAAAATGTCACAACGTGATCTTCAAGAATATGTAATAGAAATAGAGAGACCTTAACGTCACCTTAGCAATGCCACCCAAGGTCATACCAGCTTTACCAAATTACTTCCCTCTCAGAACCAAACAAATTTTGTTTAAAACTTTTTTTTTCTTTAATGCGTTGTTTTCGAGATATTTTGGTAGAAAGTTTTAAAATGAATATCCGGTATATTGGTATCGTGATTAAACTTCAACGCAATCTTAAATTAGTGAAGTATTCCTAATCAGGTCAATAAGTTATCAATATGTAAGAAACATTAACTTAGAACAATATTTTAAAATTAATATAACTAAAATTAGATCAATATGTTTGATCCCGTAAATCCATCCCATTAAATATAGCCCTTTTAGCACACGTATTACTACACAACCAACACGAACACATAAAATGGGATAACAGGACAAGCCCGTGTCCAATTAGCAAAATATCTTTACCTACGTCACCAACAATCGAACTTGGTTCCCATAAACATATGTGTTGCCCCACTAACCGCTTAGCTAAGGAGACGGCCTCTAAGTTGTATAAAGGTTGGGTCTGTAATTATTATTAGGATGATATCAAAACTTTGTTGACGGCTGTAGCCTATTCCACGATGTTGCTGTTTATCACGAGTGGTTTACGCGCGCGTGACATGACACGCACCTGCGAGATTCCCCTCCTCCCTCATTCCAGCAGTAGTCTTCTCACTAATACAGACACACACCGCATTGACAAGCCTCCTCTTCCACCTGGAACCAAGAACCGTCTATTATAAGACTGTATCCCACTAATCATGTTTGTCTATTTACTTCTGACATACCTTTCTATAAGTATATTATTAATATTACCATTATTAAAAGTAGCTGTAAGGTCTGTGGTTTTCTCCCTGGACCTGTATAAGTAGATATAACTGTACTTTTATCAATTTACCAAACCACATATACAGAAATGTAATTAATGACTGTACAGTGTGTGTGTTGGCTTTGAAGAGGAAGTTTGACACTGAATGGGACGAAACCATTAATTGCACCAGAACAGTCCAATCAATTCTAGCTTGCCTTAGCAACATTCCGTGAGCCAGCCCTAAGAAGAAGTAGTAGCAATATTACACTTGAGTAAAACGGCCTCGTGGTATAGTGGTCAAAGCCCCTGGCTGCTAATCAACCAAGAGGTCACGGTTTCGATTCCAGGTTGATACATTTTGTTTTTTGCTTGAAAGGGGAATACCTACCATGGACCTCAGGGTTTGATTAAATAGGCTTAGGTGAAATTAAGATCTTAATTGGCTCCACCCCATCATATTCATTTTCATCATTCTCTTACCTAAAAGGGACATGGAAAGAGGCTCCACGGAAAGGATGTAAGATGAATGCATTTGGGTGTCCCGTGAGCAGCGGTACATTAATATTGGCTAAACTTTCTAAAACCTTAGCTAAAGATCGGTGTAGCCTAGATCCGCCATCATTATTACTTAGCTTTAGTACAACCACTGCTAATCGGTGATTTAAAATATCCTTATTAAGGGATAAGGACTTGAAAATTTAATTTAAAGGAAGGGCATCATTATTAAACTTAGATGATGGTAAAAAAAAGTATTGCTAGAAAAATCCACCTTCAATATATTGTATTGAAACCAGACTCTTACAGTTCAAAGTCACACATAATGACCACATACTAAATTTTACCAGTCTCTATAACGTTCAAAACAAACACTATTATGTATATATAAAGGGATTTATATATATATACCTTCAAATCATTATATGGAAGGATAAAGATGTCTCCAACATGACTTAGCCTTGCATTATGAATACCTTGTCCTGAACTCCTAGACACCAGCGCTCTGTAGGGAGCTCATTATAAAAGTCACTCTTGTGTACTTCCACTGTACCTACTAAAGCAAATTGTTACCCTTTAGAGCTTTTTTTAAATTGAGTAATTTATTTGTTAGTGTATCTACATTGTTTTGGGTCTAAAACGTCATTGGGAGTATAAACAATAATGAATTTTCCACTGCCTAAAATTATGTCTAAAGAGAGTTGAAATAAATGGTGCGCGCTTGTGAAAGGTCGACCTGACGGGGTGTTTTGAAGGGTCAACTCCTCCTCCCCCAAAGTATTATTGGTAATGTAATTTTGTCTTCCTCCTTAATACCTAGACAAGTGGCTTATTGGAGTCTTATAAAATTCATGACCCCTACAACCTCAATTACATTAAAAACTAGCAGAAATGTCCGACGTTGCCCGTGGTGACCACGCAATGGATTGGATGGTTATCCCTGGCAACGTTTTTATTTGATTCAATAGACAGAATAAAATCTCATTTCATTTTCCAACATATTCTTTTAATTAATTTAAAACAAATTTAAATCCAAATTTTAAAATTCCGGCTTTGAGATGCACATGTTTGTAAACAGGGCTGCTAATTTTTAAACTTTAGACCTCTTGTGTGCGATATATATCGTGCAACGCTCATGACAGACACACAAATACACAAACTCTTCATTTTATTACTATAGATAATTTTAAATTGTCTTAAGAGAGATTCAATGTTAAATAATTGAGAAACTTCATCATGGGCCACCGAAACTAAAGCCCCCTTAAAAAAAATCTGAGTACGGCTTAGCTTTTGTGTGTGATTGATGGTATTGACTTTTATAAAATATTTTAGGGGAACAGGATAGAAAGGTTGACTTTTAAGTACGTACACCATTATTGTGGCTTAAATAATTTGCTCACCTTACCAATATGTGCGCTCCGACTTCTAGGGCGAGCCACTAGGTTATTAGGAAATAATATATTATCAAATTTTCTAATTTCTATAATATAGATACAGAAGTTTGATCAATTATTTAAGCACTTCAATTTAAAAAAAAGGAAATGACTCAGCCACTTGATGTGATCGCCCTCACGTTATTTCGGCGTAAGGGTTGTAACAATACATTTATTTGAGCTGAAAGGGGAGGGGGTTATTCTATTGTTAGTGACTCATGGTAAAGTCACATAACAGTAGATGTCAAGGATTAAATTCTTCCAGAGGTAATTTAAGATTTAAAAAAATAGCACAATTGAGTTTCAGCTGCTTTATATTTTAGATGAATCCATAAAAGCAATTAGGCTGAACATTGGAACAATATAAAAACAAATGCATTTTTATTAATAATGTCTTAGGAGTTGGGGTAAATGATATTGCGTCTCCATAAATACTCCTCTTCAGTAAGGTTGAAAGACTAGTATTTGTTGCAAGGTGGTTGACAATGTTGTTGAGTTGAAACTGGTCGTCTCACAGCTCTCCTGAATCGTATCTTAGCTGGCAAACATCAGTCACTGAGCCCCTCCCAAAACCTCCCCCCCCTTCCTACAGCCCTCTGTTTATTTCTCATTATGACGGTGTTTCTCTTAGCCGTGTGGAAGCATTGAGTTACCACCGCTTCGCTGAATCACATTACTAAGACAAACTGCAACACTTGGTTGGCACCTACAGATAGCTGGTATTACTGAGACCAGCCACCGTGGTTAAGTGGTTAGGCAGGCGTACTAGCCCCTTGGGAGTTACAGCACAGTTGTGTTCTACGAGGAGTGAGCCTATCGTTTGTATACGAGCTCATACTTTTTTTTACGTACCCCTCGTTTTACTACCCATTAGGGATATCCGCATATGTACACTAACGGATGCTGCAACTTTTACTAACCATTGTCAAATAAATATATTTTAAATGAATCCCGGTATGTAATAGCAATTTTTATACATCATGGTTGCCAGATAAGGAACAACCTAAAGGAGGTGAGAGTAGCCGACATCCCCTCAAGTAAAACCCTTCAATTAAGCCACCAAAACTTTTAAGTAAACATTTTGGTTTCCCACTTTGGACTACATTGGAGAAGGTCTGTGGGAATACTTTTCCAACTATTCAGTAGAGCAGTTGATTGGTCCATGTTTATAGCATGTGACTAATGAGAGTGTTTTCCTGGCCATTTTCAAATTTCATATGAATCGGGTGAGGAAGGACTATTCAATCTCGCTTGTGTCAACTTTCTGGAGTCAGGCACTCTCATTTGTGACTCGGGTATCAATAGTCATGTGTTTTACGGAACTTCGCGTCAGATCTATGTGTGATAACCGTGATTCCAAATAAATATAATTGACAAACTGTGTGAGGTATTAATATTAATTAATAATTACATTCATTCACAAATTTGTCTTTTATGACAGAGCAAATAATTTATCACCGTGAACTACAATACGATAACTTTGTTGACGGCCACTCTCACACTATCGATTACGTGTGTTTTATACTAATTTAAACGATCGAAGGTATTTGCTCAATAAATAGTAATTTAGTACCTACTTACTCTATGGCACTAGGAGCTCATAAGTTCATTACCGCACTTAAAAAAGTACGCCACCTATTCCTATCTTGAGCTAGTTCTATCCAGTCCACCTCATTATACCCTATCTCTCTTAGGTCAATTTTAATGTTACTCTCCCATCTGCATCTAGGTCTTCCCAAAGATCTTATCCCATTGAATTTGCCAGTCAACATCCCGAACATGGTTCTATATTCTTCTATTCGTGCTGACTGTCCTGCTCACCGTAATTTATGAGACTTAATTATCATAACGATTCCTTGTGATGAGTACATGCTATGTATGTCATCATTTAATTTATTTAATATATACTATTTGTTGAAAATTAGTAAAAATATAATTCTAAGTACAACAAAAAATTCGAATCCTCGTCTTCAAGGTTAATTTAAGGAGTGCTAAATTATTGAGAAATAAAGGATATAATCACTTCTGAGGGGGGAATTGACTATCTTACTTAAATTAATTACAGTACAATTTAAAATACCCTACAGATTTTTTTTTAGAAAAAGTTGGATCGACCTTCTTCACCTACAAACATAGCACCTGCGGGCTTCTAGACAAAAGTGTCAGTTTTGTGTCATCTAGCTTACCGGTAATGCATAGGTCTGGGTTTGAATTCCATCTGTATGTAAAATGTAATTAAATTTTTTTTTTCCTAAATATTTTTCCACTTTTCCTCTACGAAAATGTGAGTTCATTTATTTCTTGTTTGAATATTTTTCATTCTTCAATCATTACTGTAAATATGTGTATATCCTAGACAAATGATACTACGATGTAAGTAAAAAAAAAACCCTGATTAATATAAAAAAAGACACAAAGAACATTAACATATCGAATAAAGTTCCGTTATTGCTTACACTACCCTAGCACTCATTAGAAAAATGGTGACAAGATTTCTTAATTGTTTCTTCCCACACTCTCACAATTTGCAAGGGTGTGTGTGTGTGTGTATATATATATATATATATATATATATTATTCAAACCGAGTGTACACAGAAGATCGTGAATTGTGAGAAAGGAGTAAGGAATGCATAAGAGGGAAGGAGGCTATTCTCTATGGAAATGTAACACAAATAAAGCGTATACGAGTGAGTGTGTCGACTTCAGACAGTATCAAGTGCTACAAGTCGAAGCAATGGAGTTACCACCATTTTGTAGCTCTTGCCTGGGGTTTGACATGTCGTGAAATATGATAGAATTACCGGGGGTTGAAGATAGATGCTCCTCGTTGTGGAGGATGCTCAACATAGATATCAGTCGACATAAATAGACGAGAAGCGGCTCGACAAAGAGTAAGAAAGATATGTATGCCTGGAATATGATTTATGGTTTCTTAACTCGATTATCACATTTTTGTTTAACATTTTGAGTTACATTTCGGTACATCTTCCTATACACCAAAGCTAGACGCATTTTTACAATAATAGGGTGGGTATAAGGTATAAGGAAGGTATAATTGAGAGAAAATTACCTATATTTTCATGGACGGAGAAACCAAATTTCGAAAGTAAATATAAACAATAGTACATAATTTACCAAATAGTCTGTTATTGATTTTGTTTTTTAAAAAAATCTACCAGTAAACTACCCTTGAATTAAACTTTTACCAACCAAACTAGTAGTTATATAATGTTATCTACAATATACAATACTCTCCAGCCATTTTTAAACAGTTTACTTTTTTTAAATGAGTAAACTATATTAACTTTAAGGAAAGTGAGTTTAGCAATCATGATGTAAACACTAACATTTGTGCTTCAGAAACACTATTCCTGAAGTTGGTATTTAAATACTGAAAAATGTCGAATTAAATTCAACAGCTGGTCTCCAAACAACTTTTACATCAAGGAGAAAGAGAATACGTATCAAAATAAGACTTTGAAATTACACATAGCTTAACATCAAATTAAGAAAATAAATCACATTTATAAACACTTTATATTTCATGATGAGCTATTTTTATTCCTTAATTTTTACATTAATTATACTTTTGTATTACTATAACTTTTTATCAATATATATTGTTTATAAAGTATGATATCTAAATTTACATGTAAAATTCAATATGCCATGTAGCTTCTGCTTTTGAGATACCTTAATGTATTGTTTAACTAAAATGTCTTCATAAATACATATCAATCCTTTACACATGATGTTGATCATTTTTATTTAAAAATAATTTTAATTCATAAAATTTCCTCACAAGTCAATTTTTATTGCCCATCTAATATTTTGTTTATTCAAATTTCTACTGTTTTTAGATGTTATAATTGTTTTTTATCTATTATTCTATATCGAAATTTAAAAAAAAGATCTTAACACTAGTCAATCTTTTATTAGACTTTAATAAATAATTTTAACAAAACCTTTTTATAAATTATTGTTAATGAATTTTCACTGATTTCGTCCATTGATCACATGAAGAATATTATTAGTAGTACATCCATTTTCAAGTCATTATTTTGTATTATAACGCTACTAACTTAAATATTATTATATTATAATATTTTATATAATATTTAAGGATAAAATTAAAATCAGGACTTTATTTTGAGTTCTGACCTAATAACGTCTAAATATCAAGTTTGAAGGAAACTCATTTAGCCGTTTTGGCTGTAATCTTAGGTTAATATTATTATTATTATTATTATTGTGTGTTCTGTCTAAGGACAGAGCTACTCCTTTTGAAAGTGAGCTTAAACTGGCAATGAGTACTGTCCTCTGCCTCCTTCAGCTCCCAGAATTTTCTTCTTTTCTTCAAGTCATTCAATATTTGAACCCTCCTTGATAAGTTCCTCTTGTGACCTACCCCCATCATTATCCCACACAAATAACACACAGAGGTAAGCACAAGAGAATTATAAATCTATTTCGTAAATTACATGATACAGCTCAATGAGGGAGAGGCACATAAGAGTTAATGCGTTAAGCAAGGAGATAAGCCAGATGGGCAACAACACACAAGGGTTACCGCCAAGGCCAGATGGACACCAAAATAATAATAAACAACAGACGGCCCATTATTCTTAGACGTTCCAGAATGGCGTCATCAGACAATGACAATATAACTCTATAAGTTGGTCTCCTATTTCACTATAATACATTTATTTCATAATTATAGGCAGAGATACAGCACATGCCCGAAATCCAAAACTTTAGGTGAGTTAAGAGCTCAAGTACCTAACCTAAACAACGATAGAATCATTAATATAATATCTGACCAAATATAAAGTTCAAAGGTCTAAGTAGGAATACCTAATGTTTTAACAACAAACGGAGTGCCCTCCGTGGATATATGCACTGGGTGGCCCGCGGCCCCACATTTAATAATCATATAAATATAGATATAAGCAAAGATACAACAATAAGATATCCTAACTTTAACAACCAACAAAGTGTCCACACAAGAATTATTATCTCTGCCAGGTCACGGCCCCACATTTAACCAACCTCGAAAAGAAAACAAGGCGGTAAATATAAACTATTTCTACCCTTATAAATAGGTCCTAGAGGCGAAACATAAAGCTATCATAACGTAACTTTCCCAGGTTAGTTATAACAAATCACAAAACTTTCTGTGATGAGGAAATTAAAAGTACAAAAAAAAAATTAATGGAGACAAAAAGTTATCCCCAAGTTAACATTGCCTTATGGGCAAGGACCAAATTATCTGATCTTAGCAATACATATTATTCATATATATATATATTACTGAAGTCCGAGACATTGAATTTTGAAAGATAGAAGTTTTAAAACCAAAGTGAATTTAAAAAAGAGGGACGAGCCTATATACTAGTTAGGCTATTTACCTTGTAAACCCAGAGTAACTCTATTCTGGACTCCGACCAGTATATACCCTACGGTAATCATGTGTTATCAGTGTTGGAGAGATAAGGGAAGGAAGGGGGAGTTAACCAGAATCATCTCGATAGCCCACGAGCATCGTTCACAAGCACAAATATAGTCCATAGAAGTTTTAGAATGCGTCCCACATAATGCGCTTTCTAGGTGTAAGATTCCGACTTTCCCGCAAGGGGCAGGTGAGTCGTAATTCCGGTACTGTTGTGAGCGTCTTTCTTGAGTCCCATTGTAATCATATTGGCTCGTACGCTTAGTACATCAGATGTAGTTACACCAAGGCTCGTTCATCCCACTCTTCGATTTAGGACGCTGCGAGTATAGTCCAGCCTTGAAGGTTGTTCATGGCCAGAAGATACAAAGGGTAAGTACATGAACATTATATTGATTGCAGGGAGTTTATCCTTGTTTGATATGGTTTAGTATTGTAGACGGATTCTACATTGGACTACAATAGAGAAGCTTATTATTGCAGGAAGTTTATTAATATTGCGGTTTCATACGGAGTGGGTAGTATTACTTGAAGATTAAACATCATCAAATGTTATACCTTCTGTTTTAAAATTATATCCAAGAAACCATTTAAAATTAGTAAAAATATTTCAAATGGCAGCATCAAGATACCATGGATCAACGATGGAGGGTTTCTGATTGATATTAAAGGACCGCCGATTTTACACATCTATTACCAACTAACTCTCAAAATATGAGCGATAAATGACCCTAACACAGGATTAGCCCTAGATAGCTCAGTGGTAAGATATTTACTAGCTAAGTCGGAGTTTGCGGATTTGGTTCCAGATTTCTAAAGAATTTTCAAAAAAGTTAATTATTTAATTTCAATAATATAATATAGGTTTGAAATCATTTCACTAACTTATTAGCGGTTTGGGCTTTCCGAATTTCTTCATAAAATCGTTTAATTGCCTTGGAATGCGTATTACCCTTTATACCAAAACCACTGGCGACGTATTTGTTTTTAAGGAAATACAGCTTGTGACTTTGAGTGAGAAGGGATGAGTTGTCTGCTCTACTCTAACCAGGCCGTTATGTTTCGGCTATTGCGGGGTTGTATCAGATATATTTTCAAAATCCGGGGACAAAATATGAAGCACCTCAGCTCGTATCAGTTTTCACGAGTTTCAGATTGCATATTATGTGAATAAAGTATCATTATAAAGTTAAAAGAAGTCGGCATTAATTGATTTACTTCCCCTATTTATTACACACGTTTAAGTATACAAAATAATTAATTGAATATTGAATTTATTTGGCAATTATTTTACGCAATTAATTGAAGGTTAATTGAAATAATATTTATTTAAATTAATAAACCCTCTCGAGTACTTCTAACATTCCAAATATGAAATATTTGGATCATTTGGTTTTTCTAAACCTTTTTGCAATACATGCCAAAATTTCAAAATTTGAGTAAACACTGTGCTTAAAATATACATTTAATCTAAATATAATACACTGATTCAAGTTTGGCTTAAGAAGTTCTATTAATATATATATATATATATTATTAATTTTGGGCCATACACACTTAAGATATTATCATTTAAATATTTTTTCAGGGCTTTAACACAAACGCATGGTTAATTTGGCTACACAAATAAACGTTAAACAGAAACTTCTTCTCCATGCCCACGCTTATGCGCAATTCAATATATCAACTAATGTATGCCACAACATAGATATATATATATATATATAACTATAGCGGGGTCGAGAATACCTTCAAGTAGTCCATAATCTTAAGAGTTCAAACCCCGTAAAACAGCTACGCATATTTCCGTGCTTACGCATGTGCGCGATTAAACACATTGCTACTGCTCTGAACAGGATCTAGCCGACGTGCTCTAAGAAAAACACCAGACTAGAGGGACCGATGAGCTTGAAACTAGAATCTCCAAGCTCATCTAGACCGTGCGCAGACGTTTGAGCAGGGGAAAAAAAAGCTTCCAGCACTCACACAAAAAAAAAGTCTAGGGAAATCTGCTCAAATCCAATTTTTAAGTTTGGTTCCACATAAAATGTCAAGATCCATTATAGCCTCGAGGTGGACAATTTTTACAATCACAATACTTTCTTTATAAACGAAAGTAAAAACACAATATCATTTTGGATTGAAGTATGTTCTACTGTACTGTACCTGTTATTTCACTTCTTGACCACTTATGCATTAGTAACAACCCTCTTCTATAAAATAAAACAAATATCTAAATATATAAAACGTTTGTAAGGTCTGTAATCAAACTCAAACGTAATTGGAATAGTATTTATTTTTTTCTCTTTTCAGTGTAAGAAAATGTGTCTATCCGCTTTCCATTCTTAGTGATCTAAAAAGAGGAGAAACACTACGGTAGACTAACGCCATTTTATTGGATTTCTTTTGTCTTTGTCCTTCCTTTTTATTCGTATTTCTTTGGCTGCTAATGTGAAAGTAATAGTGGAGGGTTAAGGGTGAAAGGAAGGGGTAAATTGCTACGAGTCCGGACAATTTCGTGGCTGACTACCGGTGTCGCTTTCTAGAGAGGCAATATAGAGGGATTGGAGTGGAACCATACTTGGATCTTTTTATTTTAGTTTGCTACTTTCATCGGGAGAAAAGAAAATTACTAAATACTAACGGATTATCTCTTTAAGCTGTTAGATGCGGTTTTTTTTTTAGAATTACGTCACGCTCATTAGAACAAGATGTTTATTATTTTCAATTTCTCTAGATAACTTGGGCTGTGAATTCAGTATTCAATTACGTGTCAAATAGTAGTAATAGTATTAATAATATACACATTTCAAGTTTTTATTTTTATAGCTCTTATATTCTATTTCATTTATAAAGTTTTCAATAAACTTTGAATATTTGTTTTTAAAGAATGTGTTTAGACAAATTTTCTAACCTCGGACTTAACCTGACGCATCTTTACTAGAGCAATTGAAAGAATAACGGGGTGCCTTCAACCAAACAATTGGTGTTAAAACTCCCTGAATGGGCACAACATGTAAATAAAACATGGTTACATAAGCAAATGGTGACACCACAGAATGAAAATTTAAAATCTTAACTTTTTTTATCACCGCGTATTACTATCCGTTCAGGCTATACGCTAAAAATATAACTAAAGAAAACAAATAATAGGAACACCACACAAGTAAAGATCACGGTAAATAAGTACCAATAAATAATATCAAGAAAAAAAAGAAAAAGAAATAATTGCATTTCTGAGCTGCGAATTTATATGCACGATTATTATTAGCACCGCGTCTTACTACCCGTTCGGTTTATATGCACTCACGCTAATGCGTAATGATAGGGTGATTGTTAGATGAAATGGAGGACCTACAATTTAACGTGGGATCCGAACCATGGTGGAGGCCTGGCATTCCCCACATTCACAAGATGTCTTGTCAAGAGGTGAAGGAAGGGTTTGGCAATCAGATAAATCTTTGCCGGTGCCGAGGATTGAACCCTAGACCCCCAGCACAGAAGTCTCACACCTTACCCCTAGACCACCAGGCCACCTATATATTCTCGAATAACTGGTAAAATACACATGTAATTATGCAATTAAAGCATAATACAGATAAAAGATAAACGGGAAATATACACAATAAAAAAGACAAGAATCACAGTTAGAATTAAATTATAAAATTATATGCTTCAACAGCTCACTGAATGTGATTATAATAATTACTAGATTCAAGGGCAAAGAAAGTTAATTTTTCTAGGTGGTGGATCCATAAAAAAGATGTAATATACCTTTGTCCGATAAAATATGTTATACATATATATGAAACCCCTAGGGGTGTCAAACAATTCAGTGAGTCCGGACCTCCTGGTATCCCCACCCTCTTTATGACCTTGCTAGATCTTTCTCAAGATCTCCAGAAGTGAAAGAATCACTTCCAGTTATCACTTAAAATGTTGTACATTGAAAATCATCTTTGTACATCACACACAGTGATGGGACCCTACTTGAAACTGGCTATCTCTGTAGGAATATACTTTGTAATTTACTCTGTATAGCCCTGAATAATTTGGATGATTCTTTCCAAAACACTGGGGCCTGCATTTCTTTTCAATATGTTGTAGAATATTTACCCCATGGCTTTCCCAGCTGTACCCAGCTCATCACTATTTGATTCTTTGTGGAACAGCTCTCTGATAAATGTAAACTAAACGTTTCAGGCTTGATTATGGTGTCAGGATATGTTACAGAGTTTGCCTGTAGGTACAAATAAAAGTTCAGTTATCAACTCCTTCTTACACGAACTGATTGAAAATGTTATACTGACTGCATCTCCAGTATTCAGCAAACTTAAGACATAATGTCATAGAGTCACAGCCTTTTTTCCCTTCCTGACTCCATCCTCAAATTCCGTCTTCAGAAATAGTGATAAAGACACAAATAATAATTGTATACAATTCTTAAAATATTGTGTTCAATGGTATTTGTGTTGTTTACTTTGCCTACAAATGGCGCCCCCTAAAAGAAAGAAAATACACCACGGCATGGTATTTATTAAAATAATGACAGTTCTGAAGCATCATAACGAGTAAAATAATATTCCATTATTAAAAAAATGTATTCTACTCATCCATTAATAATGATTTCGAGGAAAGCTCTATGTTTCTTACCAATTTACCTTTTTTCAGAAATGCAACATTTTGCCTTAAACATCGTTGAATTGAGCTAATCATACCTTTTCACGCAAGTATTTACAATACAAAGCTTAAAACAAAACAAATTTTTTAATCCTATGGGAACTTTTTGACACCCTCTATTTCCATTTGTGTGTGGACCATATTTTAAAATTACAAACCTCTTCTTAAATGTTGCTGGATTTACGGACGTCTTGCGTCTCAGTGCACGGTAGGTAGACTCTTTAATTTTAAAGTAGATTTAACAACAAAAAAGTCAAAGATTAACTCTTGTTCTTGGAATACAAATGAAAATTTATCAATTAAATAATGTTATTGAGATAATTTGTTGCTATTTATTACCAATATTTGTCATGAGACCATGATTGACGGCTTGTTCACCCCTGTCTGGGAGTTGCCGAGTATCCACTTGTGATGTATCTATACACACAAGAGAAGATAGTATTTCAAAATTGAAACTCTTCAATACCCCTAAAGAATGGCATTATACTTAGAAGGGGAGGGGTAAATAATCTGGGGATGCTTCTTTTGGGTTATTTATAAGAGGGAAAAGTTCGAAGGACAGGGGTAAAGTATCCTTTAGACGTATATCCTCGCTTTTATTAGGCTTAGCTACTAGATCTCTTACTCATTTGCGTCCTAGCTGAAAATCACAATCTCCAAGATTTCCTTTATATTTTTATTTTACTTTTTATTCAGGGGAAGGTTAACTATTTTAGTGAATGTTTACATTAGAATATATATTACTTCTAAATATTTTTATTTTCTTATACAAATTAAAATGTTAATAATAGCGTGGAGAGTTTTGAATAAATACATTGGTGTGTTCTGAATTTAAGATAAATGATTATTTTATTTACTAAATGTACTATCATTGATATTATTATGATGCTAATAATTTCAAATAATACATTTTCTGTAATAAATAATTGTATTTTTCCCCACTGCGCTTATCATAACTATCTATTGAGTCAATACGTGTTTAATTATACTAATGTAGTATGGATGAGTAAGGTAGGCTTTATAGGAAATGCACCTGCATTTGCATGTAAGGACAGTACAAAACCGTTGAAAAAACACACCCTCGATATAAATTATTGAGACTCGAACCCTGACCTTACTGTCACCGGCAAACCAGACTAGATGAACCTGACGTTTAGTCCACGTTCCCTGCGAAGTGAGTTTCCTCCAATATTAAACCTAATACAGTATTTACTAAAATAACATCTATGTTCAAACTACATTATTAATATGAGTGTCTAACCTGATATTTCTAAGCAAAGTGCACGACTTCTAAATAATTTTTCTACCTCATTTAATGCTGAACATCTAACAATATCACAAATAATGATTGTAATAACTAAATAACCAAAGGAACATAAATATCACAAATAATGACTGTTATAACTAAATTACCAAAGGAAACTGACTATCACAATATTGCTAGGCACCGCACAAGATCTACTGTACCCTAGGGATTTATTCAGTACCCTTAGTCACCAGGCCCGGAAAAAGACCTTGCGAATTAAATACCATCACATATATTAACCTATTAATGTGGATCTTAATTAAAAGTTTATGGTCAGTTATCACCCTATTTCTATTCACATTTACTTCGTATTGTTATCCATCTATTTTCTCCCACTCCCATCCATTCTTCTCCTTTCCTGCCCTGACAACGGGGGATGAAATGCTAGCAATGAGTACAACCATCCCTCGCTTTACAGGGTGTTCCGATTTGTGTGGGAAGTAACTGGGGTGTGGATAGTACACCTTAAAACCACATCACAAAAAATATATTTGAATATATGTCATATGTTTGATGGTTCCTGAAATAAAGCCTTCCAGGATTCTGCTAGAATTGTTAATAGCCCTACTTGATACATCCCTGTTAGTCTAGCTACAGCCCTGTCTGTGTATTAGCAGTGAAAAATTACTTAGAGGTGCAACAAGGGTGTATTAAGTAGGGCTATTAAAAATTCCAACATAAACTAGAAGAGCCTTATCTCGGGAACCATCGAACATAGGAGGTCTACTATCCACACCCCTGTTACTTCCCACATAGATTGGAGCATCCTGTATATACCACTTCATATTATTTCACTTCCTCGTATCCTTTCCCTTTTGTTCGTACCCTTACAAGAAAAATATCCCACTCGCAAATAATGGAACTTGGGGATGTTCTAGCTTTGTATTGAAATGGGTCTCGATGCTTCAATACCCCCAAACCCACTACCCATCCTTTAAAAACTGCAAGATTGCAACCCACAATAATAAAAGTTGTTTAAATAATGCTACAGTCACTGTTGAGATTTATTTGGAAACATAATTGCGAAATTGCTCAGTATCAAATCAGTGTGGTTGAAAATGTGGCGTTTTATTTGGAAATATAATGGCAAACAACCACAGAATAATTTAAGAATGGTTGAAAATGGAGCTCTGTTTGTATTAATAAGACTAGCTGGTGTACCCGTTCTAGGCACAAGGCATCTATAAAGTAGCTTTGTTAGTTTAAGTATAAAAAATAAACTACAGGGAATATTAAACAAATCTTAATTTTCTAAAATATTTATTGATTTAAATTGTGATACAAAAAGCGAAAGTAGGTTGACAAATATACAATGTTAAAATAGAGATATAATCTGAATATGTTTTAAAGCAGACATTTTTTTTAAATAAAAAAGTTATGACTTCTCTTTACACAATACTTTGAACTCTTTACCTTTTGGTGCTAGTAAAAAGAGAAAGAAGAGTGTCACTGCACAAATGTTTGTTAGAGGGTTGTAATTAAATACAATCAAAAGTATTTAAGTATCTTTTACCGCATTTTACCCCGTTTAACTTTTTGACCACGTAGCCCTAATTTTAACCTGTTTACCCTTTTTACCCATTTTATCCATTTTGTTCTTTTTGCACTTTATACACCTTTTTAATCCTTTTACCATATTTACCTTAAAGTAATATCCGTTTTTCCCTTTTTTCTATTATTGCCCTATTTACCCTTTTTACTTTATTTACCCTTTATATCCCGTTTATGCATTTTATCCCGTAATATTTTAAACTCTTTTTTCTTATAAGGCTTTTTAATCTTATTACAGTTTTTATTTTTCCACCCCTTTTAAATTTAATACTTTTTTATTTTTTTACGATTTACTTTTTTCCCTTTTTACCATCTTCGCTCAGTTGTGCCCTTTTTGAAATTTTGTTCCTTTTAGGACATTTTTACAATTTTTACTCTTTTGGTTTTATTGACTTTTTTGATAAGACTTACTTTCTAAATGTTTGATCAATTTTGGCCTTTTCGCCCTTTTTACCAATTTTTATTTTGGTTATCTGGCTTAGCCCCAGAGAAATATTTTAAAGTAAAAAGGGTAACAAGTTTTAAAAGGTGTAAAAAGCTGTAAAAATTGAGGAAAGGGCATAAAGGGCAAACAGAATAAAGAGAAAATATAATCAATTCTAAAAAAAAGATATAAAGGATAAGTACAAAGTGTAAAATAGATTAGACGGGTGAAATGGGTAAAAAGGGTAAACCTAAAATTTAAACTTCTGGCTTCCAAGGACATGTGTTTTTTTTCACAGGGGCTACCATTGCCAGCACTGGGCAACTGTTTGAAATGTAGTGGTGAGGCCTTATAGTGGCTTTAACATTTATTAAATTTTGGTTTTTAATTAATAAAAATTGTGAATGTGGGGAATATCAGGCCTCCACCGTGGTTCGAATTCCACGTTAAACTGTAGGTCCTCCATTTCATCTCATAATCACCCTGCCATTACACATTAGCGTAAGTGCGTATAACCCGAACGGGTAGTAAGACGCGGTGCTAATAATAATAATAATAATAATAATAATAATAATAAATGCTATTACAAATTTAGTCTTTGAGGTACATATGTTTTTGCACAGGGGAAAATAATTTTTAAATTTCGGCCCTCTGAGTGAGGTAGATATCACGCAACGCGCATGACAGACACACAAACTCTTCATTTTATTAATGTGGATGAAGAGTTCGTATATCTCTGTCATGACTCATGAGCATTGTGCGATACCTATCGCATTAAAAGGTCTGAAATTAAAATATTAGTAGCTCTTGTGCATGAACATGTGTACCTCCAAGCCAGAATTTTAAAATTTGAAATATATTTTTTAAATTAATTAAAAACTGTGTCAGAAGAAAAAATTAGTCCAATGGGTGGTTACCCAAGGCGATATTGGGTACTTCTGATAGTTTTAAAACATAATTGCAAAGTCAAACAAAATAATACAAGGGTTGCTAAGGTTTGGATCTTTATTTGGAAATGTAATTGGAAAAATCATAGAGAATCTCATAAAAGTTGTTGAAAATTTAGAGCTAGGTTTGGATATTTAAGTCAAGAATCTTACTGGCTTACAAATAAAAAATTGTTAATTCCCGCTTTTGTTTATCATATTAAAGTAAAACACATACTAAGAAAGTATAGTAGTTTACACAAGGCGTCAAAAATAGGCTATATTCTTACGTCATTCGTACAATGTATTTGATATTTTACAGAAATCGTTGTTTGAGTGAGGGACACGAGGATACTAGATTTGATTAGGGAAGAAAAGGGGTGCATAAGAAAAAAATAAGGGTGATAATCATTAGGTAAAGTGAGGAGAAGCCAAACTGAAATTTGATATGATGTTTATTGATTCTAAATGCTATGCTAGGTATGAGAGATTTCAGTTTTTATTTAAAATATATTTTTGAGTTCGCTTCTAACACAGCTTCTTCAATAATCACCAACCATATTTCTGAAGGAATACTATATCCAAATTTTTAATAAACTCAAACTTTGTACACAGAATATAAAAAACTGTTGAAGCCAATGCTTTATAATGTCCACATAATATTCTAGGAGTACACATGGTTTGTTTGTGCACTCATACAAGCCTCTTCCCGAGTCGATTGAGACGCGGACCAAACCTCAAGATAGTCTAGACTAATTTACCCATGATGGGGAGGTTGGGGATTGATTCTTGGCTGGGTGTACTGAGGGTAGTTTTTTCTCAATCCTTTGCCTCTATATTTTCATACTGATACATGTACATACATGTCCTCTAACTATGTTATACCTTCTACTCTCCTACCCCACTAGTGGGAGTATTCAAATATAATACCGGACTAGTAAAACGCAGGGGTAAAAAAATCATACTTTTTATTTGCTTCGCATCTTACTATCCATCTAGGCCATACACTACCAAAGGGGGTCACGATGAAGATGAACGCGTCTTACTACCTATTCGAGTTACACGCTTATCTAATAGCTACACTAATGGTTTTAAGAATGAGGAAGATTATATTCATGGAAGTGTACCTGCATTTTATTGAAGGGAGATAGGAACAAAATTAGGAATAAAACCTTTAAAACACCCAACTGATATTCGAACCTCAATCTTCCCATCATTGTCAGTCTAGTCTACTGTGAAAATTGCGCCTTAGACCATGCGACCACCAGAGAGGGTGGTTTTAATGAAGTAGGAAGAACCCTAACCTCATTAATTAGGAGGGAGGGTGGTCAACCACTTAAGAAAATATCCCTCAGTACATCCAGCGAAGATTTAAACCAAGACCTACCGACCAACGGCAAGCCAGAATAGATGAACCTGACATTCAGTCTGCGTACCCACTGGTGTGGGTGATAGTACAGCTAAAGTAATGTCTTGGTAACTGAATGAAATCATGCCAAATAATGTAAGTCTTACCATGCATCAAACCAGGAACACTTAAAGAAATCCTTAACCTCTGAGCCGCCGGGGAGGACCTTCATTCTTTTAATAATCTTATTTGTATGTGGAGCTTCAACTGTTGTAAGGTTGAAGTAAAAAAAAAGTAACTTAGTTAAAGAGGGCCACGCTAACATGGAATAGGTGGTGAGGGGTGGGGTTTGGAGGAGGAAAACTTTTAATTCTCCGAGATTAAGTCGGGAGCGAGGAGGTTTTGGGCCAGGGGTTGTAGGGGTTTCCTGAGAGGAGGGGTAGGAGAGAAGAAAAATGAAGGTAGGGAGGGGGTGAAATAAGAAGGGTAAGGAGGCCTAGAAACATGTCCCATGTGGGACCACGTGGTTTTTCTCAATTAACAAACTTCTCTTTCTTTCTTCCTCTATTTTTTCTCTTCCTGAAAGTATAATTTTTAATTAAAAATAAGAAGTTTAGGGGGCGTAGCACTGCATGGTGGCGAGAATAAAAAATAACTAGAGTAATACATAAAAAGACACAATATTAGGTTGTAGTTTTTTCTAAGGGCTCGAATATAAGGAACGTTGCTGGAATCTAAACAAGTTGTTTTATGTGTAACTTATTTTCATCGTTCTTCTGAAAACAAAAACAAAAAACAAACATGTTCCGACAAAATATCCTAGATAAAAAAAATCTGCTAAGTGCGATAACAAATCTTGTGATTTTTTTTGGTACTCCAACCCTTCTGCTATTTCCTAATATTTAGCACAACGGGTAGGAATGAGAAAGGTAGGAATTATAGGTAGTGTATCCGCATTTGTGTGGAGATGGAGTGAGACACCATTAAAGGGAAAAAAACTCAATTTACCCGAATGTAATTTAAAAACAAACCTAATCCATCACTACAAACCAGGCAAGACGATACTGACGCCTGTATACACGGGCCCTCTGATGTGGGCCAATCCCACAAATTCTGTAACTCTAGAACAGTGGTATTCAACCTAGGGGTATGTGTACCCAGGGGGATACTCAAATACATCTTAGGGGGGCACATAAAATTAGTTATATACACTATTTCAGGATTAGCACTAATTAATCAGGGCTAGATATAGGATTAGCCACAAGATACCCGTACTTTAAGGACATGCGATCAGGGATCGTTAAATATATCTTAGATGTAGATTATAGAATATGTATAACTTGCATTACGCACCAACGGGGGTACAAAGTTGAAGATAAATTATATCTGGGGGTACGCGAACAAAAAGGTTGAATACCCCTGCTCCGGAACAAGAGTTATTAATCTGGGGCTCACGGATTTGGATGTAAAAAATTTACATCTTTATTTTCAATAACCTCTAACTGAAATTTATCATTTACCTCAATCATGAACATGGACAACAAATTACTTTAGTATAAGAAGCTTAAATTTAACTTTAAAACATGTTGATAACTGTGTTTCAATACAATTTTTTTCATTTGTAGTCCTATGTATTTTATTTTATTCATTTAAAAAAAAAACTCAGATAGCTTAAGCAGACTGAAAAAGAAGTTCATGACCCAAAAAAGGGTAAGAGAACATGCTCTAGAAGCATAAAAGGAACAATTTCTCAAGATCAAAAATCAAAATATTCATAATTTTTTTATAAGTATATTTAACTCGAGGGTTATTAAAGACTTAGTTGGTTGGAACAAGGTTGGTATTTTAGAAAGTATATTCGTATCAAAGGGAATCTGAGATCAAAACCTTGACCTACCAACACTGGCAACACATTTTATTGATGTTAAACGTACTAATAGCAGACAATGAAGTTCAAAACTCCGTGACTCTTTTTGGTTGATGTCGATAATACTATTACAGATTTAGTTGGTCCGTAATTGTTTACACATGGGCCACAAAAAATGAATATTTCAGTAACGACCGAGCCTTTTACCTATTATTATTATTATTAGGTTTTCTGTCTTACAGTCCATCCGTTCCTTTTGTCAGTGTGAACTTAGACTGCCAATGCACCCTGTTCTCTACCTCCTCCTTCAGCTCTCAGATCTTCAGTACTCAAATTTATGTCATATACGTTAGTTGTTAATACTAGCTATGCTGTCCTAGTTTTAGCTACTTCGTAATTAATATGTCAATATTATCTTTAAAATGTGTGTTAAAAATACTTTGGTGAAATAAAAAACTCAAATAATAGTGGATAAAAGAATTGTGGGTTAAATACCACTTTCCGCTTTAAAAGAAACCTTGTTCGATAAAGTAACTGATAAAACAAACGAGGAAAACAAATTTTTAATTTGATGCCATTATCCCAGCTTTAATATTTTAATTGGTAAAGAGGGTTGTCGTGAAAAGAAATAACACGCGGAGAAAGTAAAATATTGATTCTGAACTGGGCGTTTAAGGGATGATCAGGGTTGCCACTGAAGTCTCCTCTTTACCCGTGACAAAATAAAAATTCAACAAGCTCGCAAAGGAAAACATTTAATGGCGGATAGAATGAAACCCTTATTTTCAAAGAAAATAAATTAAGACCGTGCGGTTGCTGCCTAAAGTCTCAAAGTGGAGCTAAGCTCTTACTTTATTCTCAAGTTCTAGGAAAAAAGGGTATTTTGATTAGAAATGGGGAAAGATAGAGGGTTCTTTTTTGTAATGTCTTGCTTTTAGAACTAATAATGTAATTCATTTGTAAAAATCCAGGTTTAAATTATGTGCATTTAAGTATCGCTTTAAAAATATATTTCTGATAATATACTAACATTTGAATTTTTTTAGAATTTTTAAAAACATATTTACAATATGTGAAAAAATCAAGGATACATAATTTTTAATTTGATGATTCTACTTGTGGTTTCTAAAAATAATAATTGTTTACATAGTGTTTGTGTAAGCCATAAAACGTTGCATAACAAGTTGTGAAAACACTCCTATTTAATAAGTGAATACCCTGAAATTGACGATGATATATTTCGGATTACATAGCCGTAAACACTTTAGTATTGAATTCATCTCACGGCATCAATCTTTATTATTGATTTTCTCGTTGGGAATATTGGATCAGAATTTTTAACTAAGTAGGTTGAATTTAAAAAGCTTTTTATGTTTACTCGTATTTAATTTCTTAGAAGAAAGGTTGAATTTAATTAAAATAAATGGTACAGTGCACCACACATAATTTCTCTCTCTTTAGTCTTAAAATAGAGAAATTTTCCATAAACACGTAAAATTTGCGAAACCAGAAAATATACACTGTTGCAGAAACACTCCAACAAATATCATAAATATAATATGTTACAGAAACATTGAGGAAAGAGGAGCCTTTCTGTCCACCAAAGAGCATAACATTCAATTACATATTTCTAAATATTCCATAAAAAATTAATATGTTTGCTTATAGCTCAGAAACTATTGATATTTTAAAAATATATTGAGAACAAATACATTTTAAACTACGTGGTACCACATATGTACAATGATAAATTATTTCGTAACTCAAATTGTCACGGATCTATGATACAAATTTGAGATTTCTGCATAAGTATAGTACCCTCAAAATAGTTTTCATGGAAAAATAAAAGTTTCAATTCAATTTGTGATGTTAACCAGTGTCTAGATACAAACTGAATCAAAGTCGCTAGAGTGAGCTTTAAAAAATAGTTATTTTTTCCCTTCAGTAAACTACTCTTAATTTTAGAGCTGAATATCAAATTCCAAAAACCCCTTGGGGGAACCTTATGAAGACGCAGTAGCCCCGTGGCTTCTTTGGTGCTGACTGACGGCTTTGAAAAGTTACCAGACCAAATTATGTATCCCTAAACCAGCCAAATGATCTGCAAAAATATGTGTTTAGCAGCTGTCACTTCTGACAGTCAAAATTTAGGTATATACCTAAATGTTGACTCTCAGAAGTCAGCTGTGAGCTGTCAGTCAGCACCAAAGAAGCCGTGGGCTTACTGTAGTTACCAAGTCTTAGGCTTACCGGTAAAAAAGTTTCGGTTATAGCCCGAGGTACCGACAGACATCAACCCAAAAAGAAACTCTTTCTGTTTCAGGGGGTCATGAAATGTCAACATTTATCAAAATCTAGAGCTCGATTTTTTTTTTACGATCACATACTTCTCTCTTCGAGGGAGAAAAAAAAAATCGTGCGTTAGTGACTAAATACGCAGATTGAATTTTTAAATTAAAATATTGGTCGAGTTTCGCAATATATTTTTATTGGTTAGCATTGACTATACCCAAAATCGTTGAGGTATTGTATTCAAGACGACTGACTTATTCTATGATAATTTGGTCCAAGCCCTGGGAGGGGCGAATATCTCGTCTTTGCGTCAGTGTGAATCTATTTATTAATTATTTAGCACAGTTTTAAATCCAGTCAGGTTTCCGGCCCCCCGTGGTGTAGTGGTCAGTGCTCCTGGCTATGCGCCTAGGGGTTCCAATTTTGTTTTCTGCCTGGTACCTTGGGTATTTCTCTCATAAGAAGAATCACCCCGATGGTCACAATGGGTTGTAAATTAGTCTTAAGATAGGATTAATATTCCCATTGGTTTACACTTCCATATTCACTATTATTACTGCATCTCATTGGTGGTACATGTAGACAACGTTAGTAAGTTTACCCTAGGCAACGCTCTGTTCCTTCAGAGCGGTGACTAGTCTACATACAGGTGACCGAACTGGATGTCATGTCTCTCCCGATCATTAATGCCAAAAAAAAAAAAAAAAAA
>CABEEJ010000514.1:77632-90315 GCA_901482245.1 Timema douglasi
GGGTTTAGTGGATGACGGGTGTTAAAAACGGACCACCCTGGGGTTTTATTTTTAAAATGAAGATCCCCTCCTCCCCCCCCCCCCCTTGTTTATCCATCAACTATACCTATATAAAGCTGGTGCTCAGCTAAAATTGTTGATTATTAATTCCGACACAACCCCAAGAGATCATGGTCTGGACTTGGACATAATCGCTCCAGGATGACAAAATAAACTCTTTATATTTTGTTAAATATTTAAATATAAACGACATATGAGTTTGGGTGTTTGAACAAATAATTAATTATGTGATTAAAATAGTTCAGTGTAGGCGTCAGTAATTTCTCACTAGAAGATTTATTTTGGAAAGTAAAATTGTTTTATGGAACACTTAAGGTTTCGTTTTGCCGCTTGGGCACTAGTCTCTTTGTAATATTTAGACTTATTGGTAGGTAGCCACTTTTTGATTCCTTTTCTTGCTTGTAATATTTAGTTTAAATATACATTTTATTGCACTTGTGGTTACCAATAATTGTTTAACTTTAAAATTTGATGATAATGTTTAAATTATAGATAACATTTTGTAGACGTATTTTGTTTGAAGAAATTATAAAAGTAGTTTATTTTTGTTGGTTTATAAGATATAAATTGAACAATTATCGATTCGCTTGGTGAGAATTTACCAGTATTCTAATATAATATTGCTTTTATTTCTATTATAATATTGAATTCTAACAAGTCAAAATCTTCTCGATTTCTTCAAAGTTGGCGGTTCTTTAAGCTCTTTATTAATATAATAAGGATTCGAAGATTTAATAATTTAATCTGTTTGTTTAGTATGACGTCACAAGTGTGATTCAGTCGCTTTGTTAACCAAGTAGAGGAGCTCTTCAAGCTCTTTATTATTATATTAACGATTTTTAATTATTATTATGTTTCTTATAGACTAATTCGTATAGATACATAATTTATTATATAAATCTTTTGTTTCAAACGTAGTCTTCTTCAAAGACCACTATTACTTTGAGATTGTGAAATATAACCTCAAATCTACTGAGCAAGCTCAGTCTCTACCATATTTTTATGTTTTTCAACACTACTCAGTTCACCTTGTGAGGCCATGTATTATTTATTCAACTCTGTTGTCTTACTTTGAATAAATAATTCGATATTTTCTTCAACCTGCAAATGTTCCTATTTTTGTTATATTAAATTTCTTAATAGATTCCGCCCACCCTCTTCCCGGCTATTGTAGCCTCTAGCAGTTAGAGTTGGAGGTGGTGAACGGTACAAGGTTTCACTGAGAAATTCAAGGTTAAATTAGACGTACAAGTATAGCTAGTGTCGTCGTACCACCCCCCTCCAACTAGTCCGACATACCTCAATGGAAAGTGCTATTCATGAATGGGAGATGGGTTCAATTTTGGTACGGACTTAGGTTAATTTAGTACTTGGTTTACAAGATTGTATTATTACTCAGATGTCTGGAGGGAGTGGGGGTTAGATGTGTTCTATGCGAGTATAGTTTGTAGCTTGTTCAACATTTTAGAAAACCTTCTAAAGTAGTTTAAAGTAAGGAGTAGTAATAATTAAAGTTATTGAAGATGATAGGATCATATTTTTGTAAGAATATTTCTGACATAAGACATGCTATAGGGGATCCTATTTCAAGTCCATCATTTTGTGAATACAATTTGTTGTTGAATTAGAAATAGTTTAGGTCGGTGACAATTTGAACTAAATTGGAAATTTGATCAATGTACTCTTTAGTGAAGTCCAGAAGTGTTAGAGATTATTTAATGATGTTGATGGTTTCTGATACTGGCACATTAGTGTAGAGGTTTTAAATGTCTAACGACATACATTTAGTATTATTGTTTATAGAAATTCAGTTTTACTTTTTAGTTATGTGAAATGAGCTTTCAATATTGAATATATTAGGAAGTTTTTAGTTTTCAAATAATATTTTGGGTATCTTCTTGGCAAGTTTCTATGCTGGTGCATTTTGGTAGTTTACTAGAGGTCTGATTGGAATATTCGGTTTGTGAATTTTCGTACAATATAATTCTCAAATTTTCTTCATGGCTCTTCAATTTCATTTTACATTGTTCATGATTATGGTATTTTTTATACCGAAACATTTTGGAAGAATATAAATCAGCATCCTTCTAATGGCTGATTATCACAAGGAGTAATGGGACTGAACCAAGGTAAGGCTTGGATTTTATACATAATCTCAAAATTAAAACTATTATATTCTTCAAAACGTTGTAACATGAATATTTTCATTACTTTACTAAACTTCATTGGGAGATGCTAAACCACTAATTAAATTTTATAACCTAATTTATAACACAGTTGATCTTTAAACTTTGTTTCTTTCTTTGTTGTATCCAAGTTTTGTAACTAAATTTTAATATGTTATATGTGTATTTTAGACTTGTTGTCAACTCATGCTTTAATTCAGTTGATGATGTTATATCAATTTATTGAAAATTTTTATATATGACATTTTGTTGCTCAATAAAAGCAAAATATAATCAATCGTTTGAATACTAAGGTCACTTAATTCATCTACCAGTTTTAAAACTATCTAATTCATTAGATTGAAAATTTATATATTTTGTTATAGCTATTCCTGAGTTTTCTATCTAAATCTTAACTTTAATTGTTCTCTCATGTTAAATTATGCTAATAAAGGGAACAGTAAATTCACCAAATAAAATAATAAGTTTCCCAGATAAAATTATTTAGGTTCTAATAACATTGATGCTTACTCGCCTTTAAATTCCAATAATTAGCTTAGGTATATGCATTATTCCCAATAAATGTGTTTATTTGTGGTTGGGTGTGTATTTGTGAATGTCAGATCACTACAGAAACCATAAAAGATTGAGGATTTGAAATTAACACCACATTTCCTTTGTTTGGTGACGAAGCAGCCCTTCTTCATACATATGTGTGTACTCTTGTTTTAAACGTAGCTCATGGCGTCATATTTTAAATGGAAAGCATGGTAATGTTGGGGTAGGTGTGGATTTTTAATGAGGATTTAGTTTATAAAGTCATGTGAGGATACTGATATTTTCTGTAGGGTAAAGCAAGGTAAAAGTATGTATGGAAAAGCGCGTTAATGTATTAAATTACTTAATTGGATTCCTTGAAATACATAATAAAGAAAATTAGATTTATCTGGAATACCCATGAAAGTTAAAGATAAATAAAATAAAATATAGATGATTAGGAAATTTAATGTCCTAAAAATATTTTTCTCCTGTAACAAAATTCCAGGTAGTTTAAAAAAATCTTCAAGAGCTATATTAATTTTATTTATTTGCTTATTTAAAAAAAATGATCCTCTCTACTAATTGGTGAAGGAGGCAGACTATATCTCCAGGTGAAATGTCCCGATCCCTGACAGGGATAATGGACATGTTTACAATTTTATTCAGATATTATTCTTCCTTATTTCTGGGTTTGTTTTTTGACATGTTTTTATGCCATGGATAAAGTTATCTTCTAAATTGCGTGCATTAATGACCTTGTGTTCAGAAATTAAGTCTCTCCCCTTCCTGAACTAAACAAGTAAAATTAAAGTAGCTAAATGTAATATTGCAAATGTGAAAGTACTCAACTCCAGACGTGCTCATGACAGCTCATATTTATGACCTGGTGTTGTCTGAATAACCCCCCTATTCCTTATCCCTTCCCCCTCTCTTCAACACATAAGTGGTAGTTGTGACGTAATGAGCATTAACACAGCAGTTTGTATAAGCATCTCTTAATTACTGACAGGGGAGTCATAAAGTGGTGGGGTGGTTGGTGAAGTTTTGAAAAAGGGAGCGAAGTGTCTCTCGTCATTACGACGTGGAGTAAGGTCCTCTGTCTTTTCCTACCCTCCCCCCCTCCTTGTAAACGATCTTTCACGACACTGGCATAACTGGACCCACTTGAAAGGTAGGTTGGGTGACTTAATAGGATATTGTTCTGGAGTAAAAGTATCATATGAAGTTAACTTAAATCGCATTTAATTTAGAGGGCAACGTGAAGGGTGAGAGCTTCTTCAATGACTTCTGATAAACTCATACACATTAAAATGTATCCAGACAGGGAATAAACCTTGGAGTATTAACTGAACGTGCTATTGCACCTGCAGCTCAACTCCTCGAGTATTAATCTATTGAAAATATAATCTTCCTAATATGCTTATATATTTAAATAATTTAAACCTCTGAATCTCGCTGAGGTTAGGTATATGTCTGGTCTTGTCTGGTTTTCCGTTGATGGGGATATTAGAATTAGATTCCCTAGAGGGCGTAGATAGGCTGATTTTCCAAAACAATCTACTCCTCTTTCCACGCACAAATTTGGGTGCATTTCCTTTAAAACCATACCTTACTCAATGGTGGAATATTATTTGTTCGCGTTGGAAATACAGACAACACGTGCTTTGAACGGTCATTTTTTTTATATTTGATACAAACACTAGATATATATTAATATTTAAATCTCAATTCAACGTGGAATTTTGAGATATAATAAGCACCCCAGACAAATAATTATAGAATTTGATATAATTTAATAAACTACAGTTTATGTTTAGAATAATTTATTGATATAAAATATTTGTTGTTGGTCTTAAAATATAAATTTTAATAGTTAACTTTCCTTCACGGAAAGAAAGACTAGACATAGCAAAATAACCACTAGCGCTCGTAAATACCGCAGCAATTTCACGAACTAAGCTCCGCTCTCAGATCTGAATCTCTCTCTCACTCTTAAAACGAGTTTCGTCTTATCCTTTTGAGACAAAACCGCAATAGGTAAAACTAGAAAACAATAAAACATCTTTATAAACTATATTTATCACCTGGTCTCGTGCCTCACACATCCACCACCCCTTTCATTGGGGGAAAATGGAACTGTCTCCACAAATTTTATTTTTCACAGTTTTCAATGTTGTTCCGAAGGTTTTGACAGTCGGCGTGTCCCTCAGGTGCCATATTTATTCATAAAATATTGTGGAATATCCATAGGAAGAGGGGGTTTATAATAGCGGAGGGGAACTAAAAGAGAGTGGGGGTAGGGGAGGAGGTATAATCCCGTCATACATGAAAGCTATTTTCACACCCTTATTGGCTATAAGGGATTACTCCCTTAGGATTAAACATTGTCTTTCAGCCCGACTTCCCCCTATTCCTTCCAAGCTTTTGATTCTGCTATTGGTCACTTTGCAAACACAATTTGTTGGTTATTACCGTTTGGTAATTGATGGATAACGAAATTTTGAGGTCGAAGCCTAATAAAGTTGATGATGAAACAACAGTACGTGGTTAGTATTTTTTATACCCCCCCCTTACTCCCAGAAAGTGAACGTTTAGAGCGATTCTGACGACTGGTTTATCGGGAAATTAAATAAAAACAAATTTTTTTTAGTCAAAAATTACACCGATTTACGTTTTTAGACAATTTTCAATAGAAAACAGCGAATTTGAGATTGACGAAATGATTTATAATTTTAATTTGACTTAAATTTATTTAAAACCCAATACGGTAGACACACGGACTAAATGTTAGGTTAATTTGGTTTCGATTGCCCATAATGGGGATATCGGGGTTCGAATACCAGCTTCATGTTATAGGAGTGCCTTTTAATAAGTTGTTTTCCAAGATCCCTCCACGAAAATGTTGGTACGCTTCCTATAAATACCACCTACATAATACCTAGCCAACAAGCTTAGTAAAAATCCGTATAGCCCGACAGATTAAAAGATAAGGATGGAAAAAAAAGTGGTAAAATGTCTCCCACACAAATTATTTCACTTTCTTCTAAGGAAGACTCTAGGTTTACGCCCTACGGCGCAACGCCTGGTTTCGTGGGGGATGACGGGGGGGAGATGGGCTCTTAAAGCATCATCTTCAACCCTATAAAATTAATTAGAGGGATTAATATTCGAGTCCCGGTTGGATAGTTGGATACTTGAAGTGGAGCGTCTATATGCAGATACATAAGTTTTTCAAATCTATATAATATGCTGAAAAAGTCACAATGAAAGATATTCTAAACGTTCTAAGTACTTTTGTACATGACATGAATGAATCTCCCCTGATGGGCATGCATTCAAACTCATCTGATCTGGTTTTCTAGTGATGGGGAGAACCAATTTGTTACCCGTGTACTGAGGTGGGTTTCATGAATGGTTTCCCATGTCCCCATATACGCAAATGTGGGTAAGCTTCCTTTAAATTATACATTCCACATCCCTACCCAATTTATCTAAATATGTGCATAGACCGGGTGTGTATAAATACGTGGAGTACTCCTCCCTCCCTCTAACTCTCCTCACACACAAAGATAGAAACTCTCTAAGTCTTCACCCTTTTCCTTTTACTTACACTTGATGTAAAAATGTTTTATAAAAACTTATGTTTCTTGATATTGTGGGTGTTTCTGGGCCTAATAGGTTTATTAAAAAAACAGAATTACTAATGTAAGCCAAACTATATATAAAGTATAGATATTTTGATTAATAAACTACCAATAAATGTTGAAATACTTAGTAAAGGCTAGTCCCCACCCTCCCTTTTAAGGTAAAGATATAGGTATCACGAGTTAAGGTAATGTTTTTAATTTATTTTAATAGAAAAAACTTTTTTTGACCGAAACAAGTCAAATATTGCTCCAGTAGAAACAGGAGTTTAATTATTTTTACATTGTGATATCAACAATTCTTGAATATCTTTTATGAGCGGAGTAGCATTAGATGAAACACTTTTTAAATGAAGTGAAAAAGTTGTCGTTAAATTACAGGTCACACCTGGCAGATATTCAAGAAATGTCGAGGTCACTATGCAAAGAAAATTAAATCCTTTGTTTGTATTGAAGCAATATTTGTTTTATTTTGACTGAAAAACTTTTGATATAAAAACTGCCAAAACACTGACGTTTCTCGCATCTCCAACATCACCACGTTACGTATGCTTTCTTTATGATGAAATGGCAGTTCTGACGCTTTAATCAAATAGTCCTCAATTGTCTTAAAATATTCTGTTGTGACTTTGTTAAATAATAATGCAAGGGTTTAGGAATATTTATTGAAATTCGCCTCTTGCACAGCTATAAAATATAAAACAGTATCAAAGTAAGCCACTGAGTTTCAGAAGCATAAAAAAATCATATAGAATAATAACATTGTTTCTTTAATTCAAGTGTGTGATACAATGCTCACTCAGCGTGTTTGCCGCACGTGTTGTATAATGAGGTGAGGTCTAAGACGTTACTGCCTCTGATTGGTTGAGCCTTGGTTATCGAGGAGGTTAAGAGTCGAGCTCGAGGGTTCCGAAAGGATCTGAATTAGGATTGGGATTGGGACTATGATTAGGCCTACTATATTGTTGTTGTAGAGGAGGCCATTTTGACAAACTAGATGATTAACATCAATGTTGAACGAACTTAAAAATAACCGAGTTTCGGGATAGCCATGCCAATACTGGTAGGAGAGAGAGATAGAGCGCGCCATAATAATAAACTATAGGTCTTGCCAAACCCGACTCTTGCCAACCCTATTCAATTTTACGGGATAGCTAAGATATAGGTATAATTTATAATTACGGCTCTAGGGCAAGTGTCGACCTTAGTGGTCTTGGGATAAAGAGGTCTTCTCAGAACCCGGTGTTCGTGGGTTCAAACAAAGCTGGGGCCGACGACTTCTTTCGGAGGTCAGTTAAAACACTGGTTGCTGACACTATGGTTTCACTTAACAACAATGATGCTATATATCCTTATCTTTTTACTATTTTATACATAAATTCATCTCATTGGTCAGATTATTTGCTAACCATTCATTCCAGTACTTTTAATAGTAAAACTAATTAGAAATTAATTTTCAATTTAAACTTCCCCATTTGCTTTTCGTTGCCCATCCTGACAAGTAAGCGCCTTTAAAGGACGGGTTGGACGATAATAACTTCATATGTTTGAGGAAAATTAGACATATGTTTCAAACCACTTATTTTTATCACAGAACTTCCATATTCTGGTTAAGATGTGGCCGAAAACCAACCATTTTCACCAATGATTTTATATATTATATATATAACGTTAATTTAAACGCATAGAAGAAACCTGTTAATAACTTTCATCTAATTTGTCATGAGCCGTTTTTTAAAATAACAAACGGTTTATTAACTAACGTGGAGTTTCTGTAAATTTGCAACTCACTTCAATGCTTCGATAGACATTCTATTTTATAAGATAAACTTGGTGCATGTTTGTTGACCCAGCCGATACCTGGTGCCGGGAATCCCCGTGAAGACGCAGGTAACGGAACCAAGCTCAACGTAATGAATGTTGGAATAGAGGGGGTGGGAAGGTGGGTCTACTCCCGGAAAGATCAGAATGCTGGTAGGAGGGGTAAGGAATATTAATTTTGGATGCTGTTGCCACGGAGCCAGCCCGAGCAGATCTCCTCGGGTGAGACCCAAGAACTCTTGCTGGTACTCTATTATTCAGATGTTGGGGATGACGGGGGCCTGGGGGGTGGATTGTCAGGGTTGGGGGGTGAGTAGAGACAAAGAAAATTGAATTGTTTGTACATGTACAGAACATACAACCAAGAAATACAGATGTATATCTACCGGCCAAGGTTGGTGAATCTGACTCAGAACTGGTAGGATAGCATTCCCATATCAAATGTGTGGTTGGAGGGGTTTTTTACTGTCCCTCTCCAGACAAATTCTGACGTATATTTTATTTTTAACCTCTTCATTCTTTCTTGCTTAGGTTAAAATGTGAATAAATAGTAATACAAGGAACATATTTTGATAAATTTACAATATTTGTGAAACACACATGGTCAATATTTACAATAAATATCTGGCTCGGGTCGGGTTGTAAAAGTCGTGGTTCTAATACTTACTGTGCTCTCGAGTACTAGGTCCCTTATATAGAGCATAAACTTAATCCATGGTTCAAAGTTTACAAAAGGTCACATATATTGAATTCTCATTAAAACTTGTTTGAACGGAAAATGTCTTAATTCATTTTGGTGTTGGACGTCTTATTACCCTTTTGGGCTATATTTATATTTATGTTAATGGGGTGAGAGTGAATAAGGTAGACTTGAGAAGAAATGTACCTATATTTTCGCAGAGGTACAATGGTGAACCATATATAAAAAAACCACCCTAGTGAAACCATACGGGGTTTGAGTCCCGACTTTCCTGTCAGCGGCAAACTTATATCACAAGATGTTGATGCCTTATCCGACGTTACAACCGAACCGGGTAATCCTCTCAACTCCCAAGTGAGTGATAAGTTGTATTTATCAACTTAAAATTCAAGTCTGCGTTATTTGAAACTGGAATTTGTTATCTGTAGTGGAGAGAGACTCAGCGTTAAGCGCTAATTTTAAATTTCCAAACCTTCTGTGTTCTATTTTGGTAATGGTAGGATCTGACCTATATCTAGAATATATTTATTTTATTTCTATGTACTAGAAAGTGATTCTTGAGTTGTAATATATTAGTATATAAAATGTTTAGGATGTCCTTACAAATCTTCAAACGCGTACAAACGTTTAAAAAGTATTGTTTCTTCTTGTTCTTCAACTATAAAAGTTAGTTAAAAAATTTAAAAAATATAATAAGAGGTGTGGCATTTTGTCATTTTCCCTCTCTCCTATCCCCTTTCCTAGCTTTTTAAAAAAGAGAGAAAGTAAAGAATACTTTGACTGTATTGGACCTTGCTAGGGATAGCTTTTAATGTCCCTTTTTCACTCACTTTTTGCCCTCCTCTTGCTGTTGGTTCCATTCTTTTTCCCTGGTTGTCGTCTCCCGAAACCACGCGCTAACAAAGGGAAGTCATTGGAGTCAGGAAAAGGTCTCCAGTAAATCTCCGTAATGGTCATGGAGAGGGTGCGCCTAGCCTGCAACGAGTCCCTACACCCTTTCCTTCCCCTCCCATAGTATGATTGTGTGCAGACATAGAGGGCGCCAAAGAAGAAGTGAAAGAAAAAGTGTTGACTGATTCGCACGTCTCTGGCACATTTGGAAGTTCCGAGAAGATTACATGTTCAACTTGAAGCGAACTCTCACTTAAACTCAAGTGAATGTTTTGCTCGTTTATTTCACGAGGAACTGTAATTTAAATATGAAAGCAGAATCTTCTGTTCCAATATTTCAGGATGCTTTTTAATTTGAATATGTAAGCGGAAAGTTTTGTTCATCTATTTAAGGATGACTGTAATTTCAATAATAAGCTAATGTTCTGTTCCTCTATTTCAAGATGCATTGTAATTTGAAGATGTAAGCGGAATGTTCTGTTCCTCTATTTCAGGAGGCATTTTAATTTCAATAATAAGCGTATTTTCTGTTCCTCTATTTCACGATGCATTGTAATTTAAATATTTAAGAAAATAATCTGTTCATCTATTTCACCATGTATTGTAATTTAAATATGTAAGAAAATGTTCTGTTCCTCTATTTAAGGATGACTGTAATTTCAATAATAAGCGAATGTTCTGTTCCTCTATTTCAAGATGCATTGTAATTTGAAGATGTAAGCAGAATGTTCTGTTCCTCTATTTCAGGAGGCATTTTAATTTCAATAATAAGAGTATTTTATGTTCCTCTATTTCACGATGCATTGTAATTTAAATATGTAAGAAAATAATCTGTTCTTCTATTTCACCATGTATTGTAATTTAAATATGTAAGAAAATAATTTGTTCTTCTATTTCACCATGCATTGTAATTTAAATATGTTTTGAAAATGATCTGTTCTTCTATTTCACGATAAACTGTAATTATATGTAAGAAAATGTTCTGTTCCTCTATTTCACGATAAACTGTAATTATATGTAAGAAAATGTTCTGTTCTTCTATTTCATGATAAACTGTAATTATATGTAAGAAAATGTTCTGTTCTTCTATTTCACGATAAACTGTAATTATATGTAAGAACATGTTCTGTTCTTCTATTTCACCATGTATTGTAATTTAAATATGTAAGAAAATAACCTGTTCTTCTATTTCACTTTGCATTGTAATTTAAATATGTAAGAAAATGATCTGTTCTTCTATTTCACCATGCATTGTAATTTAAATATGTTTTGAAAATGATCTGTTCTTCTATTTCACGATAAACTGTAATTATATAGTAAGAAAATGTTCTGTTCTTCTATTTCACGATGAACTGTAATTATATGTAAGAACATGTTCTGTTCTTCTATTTCACCATGTATTGTAATTTAAATATGTAAGAAAATAATCTGTTCTTCTATTTCAACATGCATTGTAATTTAAATATGTAAGAAAATTATCTGTTCTTATATTTCACCATGTATTATAATTTAAATATGTAAGCAAATGTTATGTTCCTTTACTTTAGGATGTATTGTAATGTTTACCCTGATTTCATTAAGAAGAACAGTATTTGGTAGCTACTAACGTTACCATAACAATTTTAATTTATTAATACATCATGCCATGTTATCTGCAGCTGTCATAGTTGATATATATCATCAAAATTTATAAAATAAAACCATTAATATAGTAGAATGTTATTAATGTTGACCATAAAACACATGTTTGTGTTCTCTAAATTGTTCTTCCAACCAAAACTAGGCTGTAGCTATGCAAACAAATGTTCTATTCTTCTATTTTAAGAAGCACTGCAATGCAAGAAAAGGTTCTGCTATTCTAGTTCACGATTCAATGCAATGTAAATGAATATTCTTCCTTTATATTTCACGATGCACTGCTATGAATGTGAATATTCTGATCACCAACTTTACAACGCACCCCAAAACAAAGGTTCCGCTCTTAAACTACATTTTGTACAGTCTTAACCTATTACATACAAAATTTTCTTAGATAGTACTTACTTGATATACATCTTTTAACTTAGAAAAATGTGTTTATTCTACTAGGTGCTTCTATGATATTTCACTCTCAACTATTTTTTTTTTAATTTCTGATCTTTTTCGGGTCAAATTTTAAGCTTGGCGTAAAATGAATTTATAATCATCATGGTTAACGCTATGGAAAATAAGCATAATATAAGTCGCTCTTAGGGTTGCCTACAAGTAAAGATAGCATTGGTTCGAATTTGAGGATCCTAAAATAGTTAGGACTTTTTTATGTAGCCTATTTTTAAAGTATGATAATTTTCTGGTCTCAGAATTGAGTGAGTATATAATATTAAGTTTTTTTTGTCAACGATTTATTACATTTTAAGTCAAGTGTATGTGTGATCCAATGTTAATAGAGTACATAGATTTAAAATATGAAACAATTTTACTTGTCAAAATTCTTGTGTTTTCAATAAAAAAAACTTAACTTCTGCTCACCGATATGGTTAGGTATAGTTTAGTGAGTCTCACTAAATGAATGCCTAGATTTAGATTATGTAGTTTAAAACAATGATACTAACTAATAAACCCACCTATGCCAAGGAGATGTATGAAAATTGTCATTATCTAAATTAGTGCTTAATGCGAGAACAAAACTTCTTAGTAAAGCATTCTTTTTATCGCTATTCCATGATATGTGTTAAAAGGTTGTAGTCTCTCGTATTCTGCTACTTCTTGGTGGGGAGGGGATGAAAACATACCATCTGTATTTCGCTACTTCTTAACAATATTCTGCAGTTACAGTCGCCGTCAGTTACCTCCCTTCTCTCCCCTCGATTGCCCCCCCCCCCC
>CABEEJ010000514.1:94464-124009 GCA_901482245.1 Timema douglasi
TATTATTATTATTATTAGCACCGCGTCTCACTACCCGTTCGGGTTATACGCACTTACGCTAATGTGTAATGGTAGGGTGATTGTGAGATGAAATGAAGGACCTACAGTTTAACGTGGAATCCGAACCACGGTGGAGGCCTGGCATTCCCCACATTCACAAGATGTCTTGTCAGAGGTGAAGGAAGGGTTTGGTAGTCAGATAAATCTTTGCTGGGACCGAGGATATTATATGTCCATGTCTAACTCCCTTGAGGAGCTGCATAATACCTTATTAATAGTTAGTAACCTTTATTAGGTATAGGGTTTGCGCCTACCTTGAGTGTGGTTTAACTTATGATAAATGGCAATACTAATTTGTTACAAGCCAGCCTTTACTGTATGGAGGCCTAACATTTTGATTGCAATCTTAACATAAGATATTAGCCCGGTGTTTCTATGACTGGTACAGATAAACAGTTCTCTGTAACGTGTGTAACCAATTCTATTCGATCATGCTAGCTTCACTGGCATGTATTGTTCTCACCTCTTAAAATACGGTTGTTTAGTATTAGAAGTTGAGTAGGTTCTGGCCATGCCTTACTCGCCAGTCATTATGCTTTAGATGCTTGTTGCAAAAAAAAAAAATCATTAATGCAACTATATTTTGTTTGTAGTCTATGTCTCACAGTTGGGGAGTAACTTAAAATAACCTTAATTCCATCTTTCGTTCTAGAAAGTGTGATTATACCTCTTTTAAGAGTAGGGCGATAGTTGATAAAAATCAGCTGAGTTTGGACATGGGATTAGACCCATGTTGCTTCTCGCTGAAATCACTCTATTAGTGTGTCACTTATTAACTTATTGTTTTATTTGGTATTTTGGCCCTTTCGGCCGGTCAACATAGCAAACTATGGATTGTGCTTTGATCACTATCTTGTAATTGCATGCTTTGTTTGCTCTATTAAACTCTTATGTCAACATGCATTTTAATCTTATGCTTTCAAGTGTTAACCTAACATGTCTATTTCCCCTGTTCATGTAGTCGGCGTATTTAGTGCTAACTAAAGCGCCGCTACAGTCCAGCAAAACACCTCTAATTAATTTAATCCGAAAACTGTTACTGGTAGTTACACCATTCAACTCATCACTCTTACAATATATATTAGATTTGGTGATGGAAGGCCATAGTTCAAATCCAAGTCAGGATCACTGATTTTTTTTTCAAAATAATTTTTCACTCTTCTTCCACAAGAATTCGGATAATTTTCATCTAAATTATACCTTCATGATTTCTACCACATCTGTGTAAATATTTGAACAGTCCGGACGGGTAGTTGGACGTGATACTTGACAAATAAAAGTTTCAGTGGATCTATAAAACATAAAAGGATTCTATTTTACTGTAACATAATGTACACTGGGTTTCTGGCGTGATATTGCTCTTGCTATACACGTAGGCCTATCGGACCAACGACAATTTGTACATCAGCCGCGTGGATACGCCTACTATTCGTGTGTGTGTGTGTTATTAGATTCTAACATAAAGCTCGCTACTACGTCCTCATGGGAAAAAATAATGTTTAATTTTTATTTTCATATTCAGACATAACAATTATTCTGTACGGCTTTTCAACTACAATCACTATCTTACTTTTTTTTAAATATCCTAATCCTCGGTCAGCTTCGTGAATATTTTCGCTCCACGTTTGTTCTTTTTCTTATAAAATCAGTTTGAATTACTCTGAAAACACTCCCCTACCCTATGCGTCAATTTGAACCTTACACTTATATTTTATTTTAAAATAAAACGTGCCCTTTTTTAACGGGAGCTCAAATGTTAAGTTGAATAAAATAGCAGATTTGCTTTAGGGTAAGCTAACTCTCTCTTTTATCTGTATTTTATTCAACTTAAATACACCGTATGCCATCTACGGGTGCTTCAGGAGGAATACAAAATATTTTGGGAGGTTGTAGTATTGATAATTCGGAGTAAAAAGATTATATAAACATTTGCCCAGTTCTCAATGAGTGTGGACATATAGCTCTTTGAAACTGGCACGTAAAAAACCTTTAATAGAGTTATTAAAGAACTATAAATGACTTGACTTGTGTTTATTGACTGTTTCAAATATAAAATAAGGCATACATAATTGATAGAGAATCAACTGTTCACAATAAATATTGCATATCCCACCGCCAACCTCAATACACTTTGCAACTCTTGTGGTAAGAATACATTATGTTTTTGTGAGGTAGTATCTTGGCTTTCTATTATCAGGTTAGCACTATCCATAATGCAAGCGAGCAATTTGTCTTTTGTATTTACCTTTTCTTTGAATACTTGGCTTTCCATCCATCCCCACAAATCATAATCTAAAGGAGTGAGGTCTGGAGACCTTTATGGCCAATGAATAGGACCACCACGGCAGATCTATCGTTCAGGGAAAGCTAGGTTTATAAATTGTATCACTTGACGACTGCCATGGCAGGTGCTTCGTCATGCTGAAGAATAATACCAATACTTGTAGCCAAGAGAACCTCCACCAATAGTAGTGAAAGCTCGTTTTGCAGTAATTATAGATAAATGGATCCTGTAAGATGATTTTGAAACACAACAGGCTCAATCACCGGATTGTTGATCATACCATTCCACACGTTTACAGAGGCAAGACGTTGAAAATTTGTTTCTACAGTGGCGTGTGAATTTTCGTCAAACCACCAATGCGAGCTGTGGGTAATATTGAAACCTTCACTGGTGAAAGTAGCTCCATTGCACCAGCACTAGTTTGAGACAGCTGTATCTCCGCATCCACTGAGAATTGGACACACGGTTATATGAACATTTTACTCAAAATTCTATTCCACCTGAAACAACCTGTATAGATATGGGCGTCTAGGTTTGATTTATTTAATAGTTATTTTTATCTAAAATTTTCAAAACCTACAATTTTGTATAAATGATTTTTTTAAACTCATTGTTTTGAACTTTTCTAATGCACTACGTTTTAACGTCTAAACCTCTGTTTACTCAAATTAATTGGTTAGGAATGAGGAAAGCAGAATTTAAAGAAGAAAATTACTCCCATTGGCGTGGAAGTACGGTGAGAAAACTTTTTAAACTTTAGGAAATCCATCTGGTTTTCGAACCCCAACATTTCAATCACTAGAAAAATATAATAAATGAGGGTGTCTCCTTTGTTCTCGGGTTCACTGATGACTGTTTCAGAACTATTTAAAATTGACATTTCTTCAAAAGCGTTGGGCATCGTGTTTTATTTTTTAACTAAGAGATATCTCTTTTCCAACGAATCTCCCTTCATACTAGAATATTTTGTTTCTGATTATGTTTTTATTGTATTTAAACCCATATAATGAAATTAAATAAAAAGTTAATTTTTTTTGGTTAAATTTTACCCACCACATACTTTATTATATAATATCTCCTTTAAAATTAAATGCAATTTTATTATATGTACCTTATAAATTTCGTGTTTTTATTTTATAAATAAGATCTTGATGGTAAACGATTGTTTCGTTTTATAACAGTAATGGCTACTTTTATTTACGCGCCTATAAATTATGCTTATAGTATTTTAAAATATTGTAATTGCTTACATGTATTAGTCCATCTCACAATATGTATCTTGAATTCAATTTTAATGCAGATACCAACATGTTGAGAGTTCCAGAGCAAACACAACAGAACAAAACATAAAGAACAGTAAGTTTGAGCATAGGAAACGGTAAGTTTAAACGAACAAGAAACATTCATTAAGGATTTCTACTTTGAATTAAAACTCCTCTAACTAAAGGGAATCTCTAAATAGTGAGTACCGTTACTAAGATAAAACACGAATTATAAGAAGATACCATAACTATTTTTGATGTAAATGTCGAAATTATTCACAGGGAGATTGTTTGCCATTATTTTAAAGTAAAGGGTCTTAAAAAAAAGTGTCAATTAACTCTGTACGGGCATCTTCTGTTGTGTTCGATAACACTTCTTAAGTTGATGACACAAAATTAAGGACAAAGAGTGATAAAAGATAAATATGATGATCTCTAAAAAAAACTCTTAGAAACTATATATATAAATATATATATAAATAAATTATCTTTGGGAACGTCGTTGATATAATAAAGGTAAATTCAGGAATTGTTTAATCTGTTGTCAAGATATAACAAAATATCAAAAATAAGAATATCAGGGAAAATTATTTCTGTGTTAACTTTGGATGAGGATAGGGATAGTTTAGTGAAGGTCAAGCATATTTATCTGATGGCCGATATGAGCGATATTTTGAGAAAAAAGGAATATTTCAGCCATATTTAAATGTTAATGAAGGATATAATTTAGGCGAAATTGTTTAAATCCACGCTGCTAAACCACAAGTCCTATAGTTTAAAGTTTCAAGTATTAGTGAAGTCAAATAAGCTATTAGAAAGTTTTTTTATCACCACGTATTACTACACGTTAGGGTTGTACGGAGGGATAGGGTAAAACAATTTTGGAAAAACCAGCCTCAGTACAACTGACTGGTATTCGAACCCCTGTCTCCTCGCCCTCAGTAGTCTATCTTTTGCTAGAGTAGTGCCTTAGATTCAATCCCATCAGTGTTAAAAAAAAAAGGAAGCTGGTGGTCAAATGTTCGCAACAGAAATTCATAAAATGATATGTTCGGAACCGTGAGGTTATAGGGATGGAAGGAACGTGTAATAATATCTAATTTAAATAAATTTTTCGGTGCACCACACATATCTCTCTTTCTCTTTAATCTTAAAATAGAGACATATTCACTAAAAAATTGTAATATTAATGAAACAAAATAAAATTCTTTGTTGCAGAAACACTTCACCAAAAAGCCTACAGGAAATAATATACAATGTTACAGAAACATTTGGTAAAGAGGAAAATCTCTGTCCGCCATAGAACATAACAATCAATTTAATATTTATAAGTACTCAATAAAAATATATAAATGTTTGCTCATAGTTCAAAAATTAATGGTTTCATAAAAATATATTTCAAACAAAAGAGTTTTAATTTTAATAGTTAAACATCTTTACAGTGATAAGTATTTCAAATAGTTACATGGATATGATAAAAATGGATTTTTTTTGCCTATATATAGTAACCTTAAAATTAACTTAATGGAAGAATGAGAATTCCCATCTTGTTTGTAATGTTTAACAGTGTCTTAATACAAAATTTAAACAAAATAGTTAAATAGAATTTTGAGAAAATCTCTTTTTCTCTTTTTGCAATTCAGTAAACTTAACCATCATTTTAGGGTTGGATATAAAATTCAATAAAACTCCTTATGAAAACCTTAAATAAGTTCTAGAATGATTTACACTCTATTCCAAGATATAGATAGACAAAAGAATGGCATGATTTTTTAAATCTATCTACAAATTGGGTTTTCAAGCTCGTGGAGGAACCAAAATACTTAAAATTGTATGTCTACAATTTCTCCATGAAAGATTTTGACCCAACCATTCTACTAATAATTGTGTAAAATAACCACTGATTTTACTAGGACACAATGTAAGAAATTCAATTTCATTATCTAAATTCTGTTAGAGAAAGATCACCGCAGGTCAAATGAACCAAAAAATTAGATAACACAATTAAAACAAACATCAGTCAGCACAATAAAATTACAAGTTATGAGGTCACGGATATATGCCCCAAGCTTATAACGGGCATGACTCGACTGTCTATTGTCTGTTAAATATGTGCATTGCGCATGCTGCTAAAAGATGGATACACTAAACCACTGCAACTCTTCATAAAAGAATACCAACATTCCAACAAATTCAACTCTCAAACTTATTGATTTCCAAAAGAAAGAAATTTAAATACAATTTCATAGTTTTGACCATCACAAGGCGGTATTTTTTCCAGAAATCCCGATAAGACTTTAGATTTAGTATTGTCAGTGATATTACAAGATGGTGCTTGTGAGGTGTTTATTATTAGATTGGTCCTTAATAGGTACATTTTCAAATTCTTTATTTGTATCAGCTAGTCTTTAATTAATCTTAGAAATTTGTTGAACCATAAAGGGTGTGTTTGTTGGCAATCCGAGAAATCACTGGCTGTGAATTCAAGAAATTCAAAGTGATTCACAGCTCGCTTACCTCGGTTTCGTCAGCAACCCCTCAACCTCGTTCTCTAATGGCTGCTATGAGTTCAGTTGGGATAGAAGGTCCACCAAGTTTGTGTCTCCAAATGATGGTAGGATAGCGTCAGCGTCAACAGGGTCTCTGTTGTTCGTGGCATATGTGACTCAGTTACATGAACAGAAAAACACAGTTATGAGCAAGGCTATATTAGAAAAACCTATTATAAATACATTAAGTAGGGTTAATATGTAAACAATGGAAAGTCTACCCAGGAGAGTAGCACAATTTTCAACATTCGTGAACTTATAAGTGTTGATTGGAAGGAACAAAGTATAAGAATAATTTACAAGTTTAACAAATCAGTATATTAATATTCAAACAATTCAATAGGAAGTACAAAGAATTATAGGTTGAAATTATTTAAACCATCTATTGTTTAAAAATGAAAATATAAATGGTTACAGTTATATAAATAGCTCAATAAAGAAGCATCAGGTGTGAAGCACCCAGGTACACCCTATAACCCACACTTATAGGTCATAGGTGTAAATAAGAAAAGCGTGTAACTCGTTAAAGCAGGACAATTACTAATTCATAAAATAGAAAGAAAAGGAGCAACTCTAATGCAATATAATTGAGTGGTGGTAACCACTCTAATTATAAAATTATCATAGATAATTCTACTCCAGTAAGCGGACTGCGAGTCTTCCAATTTTAACAACTAATTTCCAATATAAAGAACTAAACCACATAAATTTAGTCCCAGTCTTAGGAGCTACAAGGGGGTAATTAACACGAGTCAGTTAGCTCGGGTGAACCCCATAGAGAGTTAGACATTACAATGTTATAAGCTCCTAGAAGATAAACTATTATTTTACAAATAGAAAACGGCAAACTACCAGCAATCTAGATGCTTCAGATACTATGGCCGGTCAATTCCTAATTAGTACTGCCTGAGCAATCAATAGTATGATTATTATATTAGCCTTAAAACGGGACCATAATAATAGACAAAATAGTGATCATTTTCGACTAACGCTAAAGGCGCCACAAGGAGGCCGTACACAAAAGACAAAACCCCGTGGACCACTATTATGGACAAGTAGCACATCCACAGGTTGCGCACCGCATACCAGTACACAGTTACACACATCAGAAACAAGTGTCAGTTACAAACCCAATTAGGTCGTGAAACATAGCAATAGATAACCTGGTATCCTCCATTATTTTATTATATTCTTTAAACTAGCCGCAGCATAGTCATATACTCTAAGGAGTCTAATCTTGACCTTGATATTTGCGTCTAAGCCCAATAGCCATAGAAAAATAGTGCATAAAGCTATAACCTATGCCTTATGGGCATAGGGAAATGAGTCAGTAGTACTAACATACAAGAACTAAGTCATATGGGTACCAAGCAATAGAGCTCAAGGCTCAACAAAATAAACAACGCCTTAAGGGCATAGGGAAACAAGTCAGTAGTACTAAAGTACAAGAACTACGTCATATGGACATAGAATAATAGAGCTCAAAGCTCAATAAAGATTACAACATCCCTCAATACTTATAGTACCCACCGTAGCTTTCTCTGCGGCGAGGAGGTGAGACAAACACCTCAACCATCACGGTTTTCATAACGTAGTCTTAGCAGATGCTGGTGAATATCTTCCAGCAGTTCCTCCGACGAGTGGTAACAATAGAATAGATATACGTGAACCGAGGACAGGCCTTTTTATTCTAGTGGGACTGATAAAATGTTGACAAGGCTATCTCCAAGTACGAAGAGGGGTGGTAATCTTCAAAGATCACGCCACCCGACCCCTAGTGCTCGACGACAGCTGTTGAGAACAATCCGGATGAAGTCTTTCTCATTTACTCGTCGTCTGGTCCAGGTGTTAGATGTTTGTGTGTTGGTCTTCGAAGCCGAGCTGTCTCGTTCTCTGGGGCATTTTTGAAGAGAACTGGGTGTCTCCCGCTTGTGATGTCATAGTGAACCTATGTCTGCCACACATTATTAGAACTTATTAGATCTGGTAGTAATAGTTTTAAACCTATTATAGGGCTTCATTGAGTTTAAGTGTTAGAAAGTATCTAACACGTTACAACAACAGAGTGGTATATAAATCATTCATAGATTTTTAAAAGTCTAATGATTTAGCTAAAAGAAACAATTTATATGAAACCTTAATCAAGTTTGGCATTAAAAAAACTTATAAACCTAATTGAGGTATTTTTGACAGATACGTGAGGTAGAGTACCTGTTGGATATCACCCACCAGATGTTTCTAAAATACATAATGGGTTGAAAGCCAAACGAAGAAGTGCACTTTCCCCATTATTTTTAAAACTATACTTAGAATATGCTATTGAGGTAATGAAAAAGAGTAGGGAAAAATTGACATTAAATGGTACAATGCAGCTATTTGGTAATATTAAGGTAACATTAAGGAAGGTGTAATAAGAAATGCAGACTTTTATTGGAGACCAGCAGATGAATAGGTTTAGACGTGAACGCTGAGAAAACTAAGTACATGATCAAACAAAGAACACAGATTGAGGACAGAAATTTAGAGATTACTGCAAACATAATATTATTTGATAGGGTTAATGAGTTTAAATATTTAGGAATAATTTTAACCAGTTAAAAGTCTATTAGTTTGGAATTAAGGAAAGTAAGACAGTCGGGAAATTACTCATTAGAATAGACCTGAAAGAGATAAGAGTGTAATGAGTGGGACGAAATATATTTAGCTCAAGATAACGATAGGTGGTGAACTTTTCTGTTCGTCAATGATTCCTAAAGGCATAAAATAAACTAATCGGTTTTATTGAGCATTTATATTCTATATAATGATTACGATCACTAGGGACCAGCTTCGGTGGTTGAATGGTCCAAGGTGTCACACTCACAATAGACTGGACTGTGCTGATGACGGGCAGATTAGGATTCAAATCTCGGCCAGGCGTACTGAATTTTTTTCCCCTAAATGGTTTTCCCCTCTTCCTTCACAAAATTTTGGAAACATTTATTATAAAATTCAACCTTCCTCATCCCTAACACAATAGTGTGATTATTACTTATGTGTATAATCTATATGGGTAATAAGACGCAGTGCAAAAAAAAACAATTACAAAACATCAATAGTAGGTGCAGGAGTGGGCTCGTTTGTCCAAAGAGTAATGATGCCCTATGACATAATTAATATCACTAGTAAATTAATCTGTCATGCAGACAATTATTCATATTGAGTGAAATTATTTTCCTCACAAGTATCGCCAGGTTAATTTAAGCAATTCCACAAAACAGGTTTTCACTGAACGTAATTATTTGAATTCCTACTAGCCACAGAGGTATCTTAAGCTGTCACTCAGTGCCCTGGTGTCGAAAGTACGTATTAATAATAACGATACATATAAATAAAATCATTTCATTTGAACAAATTGTGCGTACGCTTAGTTTTCACCGTATCATTGCACGTCAGCTAGCGCCCACAGATAGATTTGAGTAGGCAATACGTCGTACTATAATGCAAAGAAAATTGCATAGCTCTCCAGAGCGGCCTAGTACCATAAATTATTTCTTGCTTTAGGAAAGAGATCCAGTGGTGTATCTATGGTGATTGGCGAGGCTACGCTAAAATGATTTATTTTACTATATTTATTTTACATTTTTGTTTATTATCTTATAAAATAAATTAAAATAATCTTTATATACCTATACTCGCATTGGTGTAGCATGGTCTAAAGCGTCACTCTGTTGTTAGACAGGAATGCCAGGGTTTGGAGGGAGCGGGAGATGGTGAATATCGGTGTTTAATTCCCGATGAGGTGTACTCAGGGTGGTTTTCCTAACTCAATTACTCTTAACCCTACTAATAAAAGAGAGTTAGTTTACCTTTCTACCTTTCTCTTCCTTATTCCATAAGTATAATATTAACGAATCCTTACAACCAAAAGGAGTAATAAGATGTGGTGTAAAAATTATGAAAAAAATATCTATGGTTTTGTAACGGTGTTTACAATCCCTGCCATATGGGATATCAATTGTTATAGGAGTTCCATTTGATAGTGTCTCTCACAACGACAGAATTTACATCATAGACTGCATGTGTATGCTCACAGGAAGTATAATGAGAAAGGCTAGGCGCCTATAAAAATAAACTCAACTAGGTCTAGTAATATTAAACATTTGATTTGTTCGATCAATGGTGCAAATAACGGACTCCATAGCTGTCAATATCCCCTATTATTTGATAGTTTTTATCTTCGATAGCCAATACTAGCACTATTCACCCTCCTTATCCTGTTTTATTAGTTTATATAGTTTAAGCTAATTAAAACCGTTGTATACACTACGTCGTATGAATAGATGAGATTATTTATGACCCGCATCGGTGGCCACATTCTAAAACACGTTACTATTACATTAGACTAGACTGCTCATAATGGGGAGATTGAGGTTCGTATCTCATTCAGGTGTACTAATGTTTTTTAGAAAATAGTTTTCCACTCTCCATCCACGCAAATGCAGTTGCACTTCCTATAAATATAACCTTCAGAATCTCTAAATCCATTAATGTAAATAGTACATATGTGCATAACCCGGACGGGTAGTAAGGTGCGGTGCTAAAAACATTATTTAGGGATATGACAATTTTTACTCAGCAGACAAATAAAACAAGGCGATATAACCAAACGCCTAGAAATATTATAACTATTACGATAGCAATTTGTGTTACAGTCTTGATTTGAGGGGTTGCATAGCCTTAATATTTATAGGAGTAAGACCAAATTAAACTCTTCTGAATAATATTTTAAAAATAAAAGTTTTTACTTGCACCACTTCCAGGGCCGAAATATCCATAAAGGCTATTCACACTAACAGGGTAAGGATGAGGATGGGAATTGAATGGGAATGTATCTACAGTTGTGGTAAAGCAGCATGACAATCTATTTAGGAAATACACCCTCAGTTCATCCAGCCTGTATTCCAGCCCCGAACGCCCAATTTCCCTCACCGGAGAACACCACAGGCCAGTCCATCAGCGCAAAAAGGCCGTTTCTCTTCTTTAGCGTGTTCTTGATTTGGATCTCGGCCAAATATCAGGAGGCAAACTGGATATAAATATTTCGTATTCCATCGTTGTTGGACGATCCCCGGTGTATTAAGCCTGACCATTAGAAGTGCTCTAAAAAACCATATTGCCCACTAATTATTATTTACAAAACAAATTGCTGTTTGGGGCATCAATTTTGCGTTTAAATTCAGTTGAATTAAGTTTTACAATTTTTTTAGCAGCGCTACTTCGTTCGAGCTATTAAAATATTTACTAACCCCACTAATGGTTTTAGGGATGAGGAAGGTTATATTTATAGGAAGTGTAACCATATTTTAATAGAGGGAGAGTGGAAAAACTTTGAGGGAAAACCACCCTCAGTACACCCGACCGATATTAGGACCTCGATCTCCCCATTCTTAGCAGTCCGGTATAGTCCAAGAGTGACACCATAGACTATGCGCCCACCAAGGCGTTTTTTTACATTTACTTTAAAAACTAGAGGTTTATAAAAAAACTTAGAGTGGAGCATCAACATTCACAACTAAACATTTAACCTAGTCATACAAATGTATCATTTCCAAGCCAAGAAAAGTGCACACAGTCACGCGCGCGCGCGCGCACGCGCACACACACACACACACACACACACACAGAAATATAGAAATATAAAATTTAAAGGCACTGTGGCAGTTAAATTCAGGTTCGCGCTAGAGTTACTAACTCTGACCCCGAAGGTTCAAAACTTGACCATAATGCAGTGACGATATTATATTACTCCCACAAGAAAGATAGTGAACTTCCTTAAAATTAGCCCTTCCTTTAATTGTACGCTTAACATAAGAGTAGTTATTAATTACTTAATCTGATTGATGTGGACTATAAGGGGAAATAAAAAATGTATTCCACGATGCGTGGAAAGAGGATGTAAAAAACACGTTTATTGTCCTGAGTTGCCTTAAAATACAACTGCACCGTAAATAAAAATAATTATTAGGTCTAATATTAATTTTATTATTTGCAAACTAGTTCCGGGGGCCGCATGGCTTAAGGCACTACTCTAGCAATAGACTAGACTGCTGAATATGGAGAGATCGGGGTTCAATCCCGATCAGGTGTACTGAGGAAAGTTTTCCTAAATAGCTTTTTACTCTTATTTCATGCAAATTCGGGTACACTTCCTCTAAATACGACCTTACTAATCCCTAACACGTCAGTTTAATTAGTACACACTAGAACGAGTAGTAAGATATGGTGCTAATCAAATATTATTTATAAGGAAAGTTTTTTTTAACTTTAAACAACTTAAACTTCATTTAAATAAAATTTAATTAAATAACACTAAAATATTATGTGAAGCTTAGTACTTAAAAAGGAAGCAAACTAAAATCTATGCTGAATAAACCTCACATTTTATGAAAAAATGTCAAAAAGTTAAACAATAATTTACTAATTTTCCAGTCCAGTTAATCATTTCCTGGAGAAGGAGTAAAAAACACGGTCTTGTTATAAATTAAACTTTATTTCAACTTTACCCTTGCTAGTCATCTGTCCTATCCTAGTTATTCATTCCATTCTCTCATTTTTACTCATTTCTCTTATCGCCTTCTTTCGCCTGAGTAAACATAGCTTACCAAGTGAAAAAGAATCTTTGTCCAATTTGTGCGTTAAGTAAAATTTCCTATAGAAGAAACTTATACACTAACCCTTATAGCAAAAGTGAATAGAACGTATTTTGAAAATGGTATATTTAACTGTTAGAATAAAAAACCTTACCTTTTGATGACAATCGCAAGGGTGGAAGGGGAGGGGGAGGATAAAATTCAGACGAATAAAAACGTATAAAAGGAGGAAGAGATGATTGGTGAAAATTGGCACAGCTATAAAAACGTCAAGTGCTTAGGTGAGAGTATGGTGAACATGAAATAGAGATTCATGACAGAAGAATGGAAATATTTTAGTCAATTAATAACTAGAAAGTTAAATTTTATGGTCCAGGTTTCTTGATAATACCTCTTTTTCCACCAATAAATACAACTATATTTTATTCTTTATATTATGTTTGCATCGTTCAATAAGTCTTGGCGTGAAGTATTTTATCTATGAGATATTTTAGTATGTTTTATCTTTGATTTTGCTCAACTTTGTTTATTACTATTAGACTACTCATACCATCCATTCAGTTGTACCGGATGTGATGACTCGAGATATAATCCCAAGTAAGGGCATACAATTTAATGGCCTATTTACCAATGTGCAAAAGTCTCATATTTAAAATAATTTAATATAAATACTTATAAAAATAATATTCATCCTTGTGATAACTTATGAGTCTCTTTTCTTGCGACAGAGACCATCAATTACCATGCCTTGTTGCTCTCACCAAAGGGTTGAGTAAATGAAGGAAACTAGTGCCCTGCGGGAAGTATTATAATCAGGAGTCTCTGCAGGTCGTAATTAACCTTGCGAGCAATATACTGATTCTGTTCCCAGCAGGACATCTCCATTATCCTATGAGTCTAGAAGCAACGCTAAAGATCTGCAGTGGACATGGCTTTTCTAAACATGTGCTGCGATTAAAACGGTCAGACTTGGAGTAAGGTCCAGTGACTGAAAGGAGAGGGATGGTGTTAAAATTGACTGGAGGCTTAAAACCAGTGAAAATCATGTGAATCAATTAAAATAAAAACCTATTTTGTGGGAGGAGTCTAATTCTTACTAGGCTCTTAAAATGTTATTATTTATACGAGTATATCTAGTATTGTTACTAAAATTATTTTAAATTATAATTTTATACATATCTTGCATCCCTAAATGTTCACAGAGTAGATTGCATTCTATATTCAGATTCGGGAAACCAGGGTTTAATCCTTACCGGGATTAACGTTTTTCCCCCTCCATAGATATTTCCCAATCTTATAAACGATTTATAGTATATTTATTTACCATTTTCATTCTTCTTATTGTGTATTTAGGTTAGTAAGCTTAAATTTAGGCTAGCCCTAACTATCAGTTAAGGCACATAGCACTAAAAATATTCAAAAATATAATAAATAATCAATTTTTATTTTTATTTAAATTTGCTAATAAAATTAAAATGTTTACTATTTTTGAATTTTAAGGAATACAATAGGACCACACTTGAGATATAATGAGATTATATAGTGGTGGAAGAAAGAGCAAAATATTAATCCAGATCTGGGACCAACGGAGTCGAACGCGCTAACGTGTGTTTAATTATTCTGGTAATAATCTTTGTTTTTTGCTAATTAATTCATCCAGTTATCCATGGGAGTTTAATTCCTAATGTTAAAGTTAAGGTGCTAAGTTAGTTTGTAAGTTGTGTGAAGCTATGTAACTGTACCTATACAGGATTATTCAAAACTCCATGGACAACATTATACAGGTTGTACGGGGTGGCAAGACAACTACTGCCACATAATGAACTTGGGGCTGGTGACGTCAGATAGTGGTACTACGAGACGTCAAAGTTGGTGCGATACGCGCCTGGGTGATAGGCAACACATACAGCACGCCATACAAACAAACACCAACATCCCCATATTTCATCCCCCAAAACACACGATGGTGCCAGCGTAGAACTTCCACTTCCTCATTCGAGATGCATCTGTGCTCTCAATATCTACCTTTGTCAGGGTCAACAACCATATCCATGAAATAATCATCAACTCCTTATAGGTACCTGTTGTCAGGCCAGTCAATGCCTGTAACTATGTAGTCATAATTTACTCCACACTCCCCTTTTTACGTGCTGAAGATTTATGTGTTGCCTACATCCCAGGTGCATCCAATGCCAAGTTTGACGTCTCATAACGCCATCATTTGGAATAACTGATCCCAAGTTTATTGCGTGAAAATACTTACTCCATACCTCCTGTATAATATTGTCCGTGGAGTTCTTGTAGCCCTGTAGAATGAATATAATTACTTAAACATTTAAAGTTATAAAAGCTTGAGAATTGAACGGGGACGCGGCAGTTGGCCTAAAGTCGTTTGGCCTAAAAATTAATTTCACTAAAGTCATTTGGCCTAAAAATTAACTTCACAAGTCATTTGGCCTAAAATGTAAATTTAAAACCTTCGGGTATCTTCGGAAAGTAAAAAGTTCTGTTAGTTGTTTCATCTGGATATAGATAGCACAACTGATGCATGATAGGTACAATATTTCTAAAAACATTGACATGTTTCCTATATACGGCCTTACCCCAACAAACCTATAATCTTAATTCTACAAAAAAAAAAAANAAAACATTATACCACCTATTTTGTGTATAAATTTCCAATATTATTTTATTGTTAGTAGGCCTATATCTCATGGTCATAAAGTTATTAGGAATGAAGATATTAGCGAAAAACATCTTAATAAAACCAACATGTTAAGCACCGTTTACGCGCGGTAAAATTGTATGCGTACAATCGAATGATAGGGACTTTTGACAACTTATTTAGAAAGGCAAAATGAAAGTGGAAACCAATATTCAACCCCCCCACTTTAAATTTATCCAAAGTGACGCCCGATTTTCGTTTAAAGCTATTGGGCTAAAGCAATGTTAACTATATTTGAACATATTTTTTTATCTATTGTATTAATAAATGTATATAATAGGGACGTATGCAATAAGTTTAGCCAGTGGATATCATAATAGCCATCTATATAAACTTAAATTATGGTTTTGACTAAATCCTTAACTCTATTATTGTTATTATTATTATTATTATTATTATTATATATACAATTAGTAGTTTTTTTTTTCAAACCGTGTAACTATTTGTATGACGGTGATATTATTAACAACATGAGCAAGTGGGAGAGAAAGCGAGCAATAATGTACAATTAATTAGGCTCATCATAAATAGCCCTTTTATCTAATACTATCATTTTGAGAGTTAATTAACACACAAACAACAGGCGGTCTGATTCACTGAGCTTCATATTAATATTAATTGAGCTTTATGAAGCAATATTAGAAAGCATATAATTAACTTAATCAGACTGTCAACATTGAGTAGTGAATTCACACAGATAGAGGAACTAGACATCTAACAAAGCTCAAAGGCTTTAAACTGGCAGCTCCTGCACAACAATAGGATAACTTTAAAGTTATAAAGGCTCATAACAAACAAACTCGTTAAGTGCATAGCTAAAATAATTCAGTACACCAGCCAATTAATTATAAGATGCGGCCGAACGGAGAACAAGTATTTTAATAGTTTTTATAGAATTGAAATTTGTTGGCCAAAATAAATCAAATATTTCTACAGTAGCAACATAGAGTTTAGTTTTCTGCACATTCTATTATTAACAGATCTCGAATATCTGTCAAGGGTGTCCTGGAATTTAGTCAAAAAACCTTTTTAAATAAAGAGTAAAGTTCTGACAAAATTTCAGGACACCCTTGACAGATATTCGAGATCTGTTGATAATAGAATGTGCAGAAAACTAAACTCTATGCTGCTACTGGAGAAATATTTGATTTATGTTGGCCAAAAAAATTGAATGCTATAAAAACTGTAAACTTAATCGCGCTCCGTTCTGTCACACCTTAACTCATATAGCTCTATTACTCCTGTATATGCCTACCAGGTTACTAGGTGACAGCCTTTATACTGTTTCTTGCCTATATGAGCTCGTCTATCAACTGCTAGAACGTCAAGGCTGAGGGTAGGGGTGACTAACATAATACCCTACATTAGGGAAAGTTAAGTCCCAATTAGTACTGCACTGATTAAACATAGCGTTTCGGAGATACCCCCTATCAAAACTTGCTAGAAAAATGTACACTAGAACGCGGCCGCAATCTTTTAAGGAATCTTAAAAAGCCGCCTAAGAGGTGTTAAATACAGACATTTACAAGTGCCTTGAGAGGTCTGCCTTGAACACTTCTGGTGAATAAGTAAAATTTGGAGTGTTCATAAGCAAGGAGAACACGAGAAAATTGACTTGGGCAAAGGCCTAATTAGCCCATGAACACCAAATAGCTTACCCCTGGTTTCTTGGTGCTGACGTTCCCCTAGTAAAAAGGAAGACTGAGTGTCTCAACTTGCAAAAGGACATTTGAGGAGTTGCTCGGCCAAACACACAACATAATATAACTATTTTACTATCATGTTGATTATTATACTCCAGGCCTAAGCTACAGTAACCCCATGACTTCTTTGGTGCTGACTGACAGCTCACATCTGACTTCTGACAGTCAACATTTAGGTATATACATAAATTTTGACTGTCAGAAGTGACAGCTGCTAAACACATGTTTTTTTGCAGATCATATGGTTCGGTGTAGGGATACATAATTTGGTCCGGTAACTTTTCAAAGCCGCCATCTGTCAGCTGTAAGCTGTCAGTCAACACCAAAGAAGTCATGGGGCCACTGTATTAACATTATTGTGAGCCTTATAAAGCTAAATAATTATACATGTAAGCGAACTAAAATATATATATGTCGTGAAGAAACACAATCAGATTTTTTTTAACATTCAAGAATATTATGAAAATATTAACTTTTTTTTCATTTGAGAACCTGACTAAATAAATATATTTTTTACAACAATTACTTAAAATAATACTGGATATAACAGAGATAATATTTAATGTTGTAATTCTCTGATCTGTTCCACAGTGACAAACTTCAAGCAGTAAATAAGATGATGTATCAATTTTAATTGCCTCTATGCGCTTATTATTAGTTTCTGATTTTTAGCAGCTATAAACCCATTCTAACGTTTTTCAGTTTAAAGGATTCGCATAATTACTACTGTTACCACCCACTCTACTACCTCTTAGCTACGGCCACACTAGACTAAAAGGAAAGTGGGCGTAAGCTACAAAAAGTTATAAAGAAGAAAGATATCAGCAACAATTTGGTAACAACATGAATGTTTTATTTAATTTAATAACAATTTAAACAATAATTTACATGGCCTCAAAAATCCATCAGGAGTTGTGTTGAAAATTATATTAAACAAATGCGCAGTACTATCATGCGAATGTTTCCAAACAACTAGGTCAGTCTGGAAGAGACAATCACTCGTTCCAACAACACAATGTCAGTTTCACAAAAGTGAGTATTGATAAAACCTAAAGTGTTGACTATCCGAGCAAATTACTTTATAAATGTCTAGTCAGATATTTATTGACTACAAAAAGAACAGAACCTAATGGGCATTTTTGAAATTGATACAAAAGTTGTCTGCTACGCTACATTGAATTCAGAAAAAAAAAGAAAAGGGAAGTTAAATTTAATATCGTACTGATATTTCGTGTAACACAAGAGTTTGGCTTACAGACCATAGGTCAAACTCCCGAGGGACTATTAAATGTTGACACAACTACGGACGTTAACAAGATCCCTACTGGTTAATAAAAATGTTATAACATTCAAAAGAAGTCTAGTTAAACCACAATTAAATTAAATTAAATTAAATTAAATTAAATTAAATAATTTGGAAAATATTCAAAGTCAAAATCAATCCATCAGCAAAATTTAACGTTACTTTACCAAACAATTCAAAATAAGAAAACATCGTCAAAAGATGAGTTTACATTAACAGCTAAATTCAGACAATTCAAATAAAATACTTTTAGCAAAAATTAGCTCAAAAATATGGCAATCAGATATATTCAGTGACCTCATTGACACTAGCGCCTAATTTGTGGCAAAAAGAATTAGGTGTTTCATTACAAAATTTAGTATTACAAACAATATTAATTTTATCAAGTAGTTTACGTTACCTATTCAGGTTTATTCCAATAAATACGTTACTTTAATTTCAAAATTGACCAAGTCATAGTTCCAGTCTATTAAAATAATATCGATGAAATAAATATATAGAGAATACGAAAACATCCTGAAAATGTCTAAGTCCAGGACCGGACTTATCCTGACCGCGTCTGATACAATATTCTAGGACATGACTTCTCCTGAAGTCGTCCAATTTAATAGTCGATATGTTTTCAGAATCACCGGGCTTAAATAGTATTTATAGTCACATGGGGTTGAAAAGGGGGGGGGGTTGTCTATATACGTCTGTGACGTCCCATCGGCCACTTCGATGGATGAAAATCAGCACGTACACCATTAATCAAGCTTGGATTGGCTGCCCTCTCTTCGTCACGTCCGCCATTGTTGACAAAATATCATTTTGACCAGATATAGGTCAGTGACGTCCCACCTCACGCGCTGTCTTAGTGGTAGATTCTGTCTTGCCCGCAAGGGGCAGGTGAGTCGTAATTTCGGTACTGTTGTGAGCGTCATTCTTGAGTCCCATTGTAATCATATTGGCTTGTGCGCTTAGCACATCAGATGTAGTTACACCAAGGCTCGTTCATCCCACTCTTCGATTTAGGACGCTGCGAGTATAGTCCAGCCTTGAAGGTTGTTCTAGCCAGAAGATACGAAGGGTAAGTACATGAACATTTTATTGATTGCAGGGAGTTTATCATTGTTTGATATGGTTTAGTATTGTAGACGGATTCTACATTGGACTACAATAGAGAAGCTTACTATTTCAGGAAGTTTATTAATATTGCGGTTTCATACGGAGTGGGTAGTATTACTTGAAGATTAGTATGGGGGATGGTATGATGTAACATCACCAAATGTTACACTACCACATGCTTACAAACTTCCAAAATAAAATATGATGGAACAAATAATCCGCCTCTATTAAAACTTGTGATTTACTTGTCCTTACATTTAAATTTACTTTTTTTGCTTAGCAATAAATAGGTCATCACATTTGGTTTTGTTGGATAGTTCAAAACTAACATAGCCCCATACATGATCATTTAAATCCAGAGTCTTCAAAATAAACATATTCTAAATAATCTTGTTCTAGAACTGAAAATAACTTATTGTCTGTTCTGACTGGTTCTGTAACAAATTCAAAATTTTCTTCAACAAAATATCTTTAAAAAAGACACCTATCCGTATCTTTCTGGATGCAGTCTGAAATACCCAACTGTTATTTTATTTTCTGCTTCTATTACTTGAGTAACTGTAATATTATAGTTTCTTCCAGATAAATGTCGATACTGACCAAATCTGGATACAAGATTATCTGTCTGGAATTTTCCTGTCAGTGTATAAGAAACTCCTATGTACTCAATGGCATAAGTTACTTAATTATTTCTTTTATCACCCATCTGAACGTGGAATAGTGCGAATACACTCATTTCTGGGTACAGGATCTGTAGGGAACTGAAAAATTGAAATATATCCCTCTTCCGCAATTGAAGTTTTATAATTTTCACTGAAACCAGGCACGAAACATGTATTAAACATGCTTAGAACTAATGAATTGTAACATATTATAAACACAAGACACAGCAGTAGTCAGTCAACAAACATTTCAAAAACACCTTGCCGACTGAATGATATCTGGCCTCAGTATGCGGCGTTGCCACTTCTCACTGGCCGTGGCCTTCTAAAGATGGCTACGCTTTCACCCAAGAAGCCTGACATTAACACCGTTATTGAAACATTAACACCTTTTTTGTAAATAAAATGTTTCAAATTTTTGGTAAAAAAAAATAGAGTAAGTCATATTGTTTTATATAGAGAACCTATTCATTTCTTTTTATAATAATACGCTACCTAGCTGGAATTATGTTTACCTAAGAAAAATCTTTTAAATCTGAGGATGGCCCTTCTAAATAACCTTTAGGGGCTTGTGACTGTACTTATAATATAATATAATATATATATTATATTTGTGTGTGTGTGTGTTTAGATTTAAAAAAATATTTATGGGAGTGCCAAAGTAAGGACCCGCCCCGGGGGTCAATTAATCATATATGGCACTGATAAAATCAGTATTAAATATAGGCCCCTCTAAATAATTATCCAGGGCCTTTGACTACAATAATATGCTAATCTATTCTTGTTTCTTTTAAAGATAAGACTAAAATACACTGGTGTTTATGCGGCAAAGTCTTTGGGAAAGAACTATAGTGTGAGAGATTGAAAAAAGTAGCAACTAATATCCTTGAACACAAATTTCCTAGTCAACGTTGAAATTAGTAGACTGCCTTAGGGTTCTCAAAGAGATGCCGCTCTTATGAGCACGTGCAGATGTTGTACTATACTTTCTTTCTTGCACCCAGACTAATAATATCCTGGCCCAGTATTTTCCGCTTACACAATACCGATGTTGTTGACACATCTTAGGATTATTTGTTAAATCAAGTCAGAAGCTGTCTATCAATTAATCAATTAATTATTTGACTGTGGCAAACAACAAACAATTGTATTCTGTGGTGACTGTGGTTCAGAGGGGGTATCAAATAATGAGAATCTGACTGTCATGTTATGTTTTACAGTTTGTATATTTAATTTATTTAGATTAATTAAATGAAATTGATTTAACAAAATATAGTATGAAATTGAAACCATACCTTGATTATCTTCCTAATGTACATAATATTATATGATAGCTAAAACAATTCTCTAGATCTACTTTCACGTATTAATACTTCAAATCAAACTATCCATTGCTCTTACACTCATATTAATACCAAATTTGGGTGGGGGACACATATTCGGGGTATTATTGTCATTCTCTAAAATTACTATCGTACTTATATGACATAAATGTAGCTGAATCTAATATTACCCTTTAAATATTTAGTTTGACACTCTCAGTTGAAAATTAATAACAAGATTTTCACTACACTTCAAATAGATTTATGAATAGGCCTACTTACAAGTGGGCTATTAAATTTATATTGAGTAGTTAACACTTAATTTAAGTGAACATTGACGTCACCAAACACATTACTTCTTTCATTAAGTAACGTTTTATATAAATTTGTTTACGTAATAAAATAAATTATGTTCTTGAACAAAACATATTTATGGGTGTAATACAGCCACGTGATTTATTACATTTGAGAAATAATGTTTCTAAAGTATGTTTTAAGGTGACATGGATAACTTAAAAATATATCCACCTTGCATGGTGAAATTTCTCTCCCAGACTACTTTACGCATTAATGAAGTAAGGTCAATTTGTTTAATAAGGTTATAAAATGCACTGGTGAAATCTTACAATTAAGTAAACTATTTAAACAAATCATTAAATTCAATATAAGAGGGGACGTTTCCAAAAGCAAAAGTATTAGGGGGACTTTCCCATAAAGTAAAAATATTGGGGGTGACATGTCTCCCCAAATATTTTTACCCGCCATGAAATCACTTAATATTTATTTCGTCAAGCTAACACTAGGCCTAGATTCACGGGTAATATTTTCCCCTCGGATAACCTTTTCGGAGACTCCACAAATAAGGGAGGGTACAGCAGGCGACTTTAATTTTCTTTTCTTAGGAAAGAATAGCCGTTAGGCCTGAAGGTCTTGTTCATAATCAACAGGGGAATAAATGTTCTGAACAAATAAAATATGAATCAGGACTCCATTTTCCATCCCGTTAAGAAGGGAATACATCTTCGCCTGACATCAGAATCTTTAGGGAAGTTATGGTGTATAACACCACATACCTTAGTTGGATTAATTTTATTGCATACAACAACGGCACAACGCTTTCCAGGCATTTTTAAGTAGCGTTACGACACTTTTCTAACACTTCACGCTTAAATAATAAGAAAGTTTACAAAACACACACACACATTTACTATTCACAGTTACTTTGGTAGAATACTTGACATAAATAAGGAGTTAATAACGAGCGTGACATCGCACCCACATGTACTGCACTGAACAAAAGCAAGCTCGGTTAGGCCCCGAGCCGACGTCACACTAGTGATGTGTGATAGGGTAAAGCTGAATGCTGGCCGATCAAGATAAACAAATCTTAAAATTTCTCATTGGGAGTTGGAGAGAGTGGAATGGGGAGCTCAACATTTACAAAACTTATACATCCCATTACTTATCTGTATGGTAAAGGATTTAAATTCGTTTAGTAGGTACGGCAACCAATACAAATAAACATTTAAATAATAATAATAATAATTATAACCAAAGACTTAGATAGTTATTAATACAAATATTAACGAGAAAGAAAAGGCTAAAAAGTTAAATACAATGGAAAGTGAATAACTAATGTGTTAAAATCATTTCATTTTAATAACAATCATAGGTTGAATAAAAACATAAAAATAATATGAGTCAAAGGGGGCTAGAAAAATGGATTAAAAAATATATGGTTGACAGTATTTACAAATAAACCTGCAAGTCAAGAATATAAACAAAACACTAAGTGTAACATGGTCATAACAAATAAAATGGCTTAATTAAAAATAATAAGCTAAGCTATAGAATAAATTGTTATATTATACAGAATTATATGACCAAGTATCTAAGTCTTTATTTGAAGAATTGGCGTCCCTTACTCCTTATAACAGTTTTCCTGTGTAGATGGTGGTTACAGGAACTCTAGTTATCCCGACATGTTTCGGTGCGAATTAGCGCACCATAATCATGGAGTCCATTATGTGTTGAGGACACGATGTAAAATTTTGTTACCACCGTGTCTTTCTACCTGTTCAGGTTATACCCATTAAGATAAATTACTCTAATAAGGTAGGGATGAGTAAGGTAGTATTCTAGAGGTAATTTGATAGAATTTGCGTGGAAGGAGAGTGGAAAACCATTAAGGAAATACCAACCTTGGTATAACCGACCGCAATTCAAATTTCAAAAATATGACGCCTTAAACCACGCGGGCACTGAAGCGAGTCTATGTAAAATAAAAGTGAAGTATCTTTATCTTGTTCAGGTTATACGCTATGACCTATATTATATTAATTATGATAGTGAGGGGTTGATAAGTAAGAAAGCATTTAGAAGAAACGGAAAGATGGAGAGTGAGAGAAAAAAGTGCACCCGGTCATGATTTTAACCCCGAACTTTACGTCACTGGCAAACCAGACTAATAGAGTATGACGTATAGACCACGTGCTCACTGTCATGGCTAAAATAAGTAAACAAAAGTGATCCTACGGATAGTGTTCTTGACGATGACTCGGGTGTACGTGGCTCAACTCCCGGGCGGCTGTAAAATAACTTAGTTCCTCTCTTTGTAAAGGTGTTTTTTTTAGTACCAAGAAGTCTAACTACCGGTTCGTGCTATACGCATATAAACTAATCACGCTAATGTGCTATGGACGATAAAGATTTAATCTAAAGCAAGTGAACCCGTATTTGCACGGAGCTGGGATTGAAAACCTTTTAGGAAAAATCACCTTTAATACACACCCAAACGGGATTCGAGCCCTGATCTCCCCATTAACGTAAATCTAATATTTTGCTAGAATGACCAATGGGACCACCGAAGCGGGTAGCCCCGTTCTTGGATGATATTACAAATAATGGGGTTGGAGAGTACCGAAAGAAACTGCTCGGTTGGAAAGAGGCAGCCGGCGATACATTTTTTAACACCAAGCTTTTTAGCGTTGGTTCTAGACATGAAGATGTGTCGTGGCCAAAATACTTGTCTAATAAAATAACCACTTCAACATTTCTCGCCCGTCGTGTCTTTAACGAGTCAATGGGGTGTGGGGAGGGGGTGAGGGGGTGAAGGAGAGGAGGGTGAGAGACCGATTAAAGTGGTGCGAGGAGAGAATATAATCTACTTTATGGCAAGAAGTTTTCATCGGGTTTTTTGTTTGCCCAATCTGTTTTCATTAATCCCGTTCAGGTTTTACCCTTATTTACGTCACTGGTTTTAGGGATTAGGAAGGCTATATTTAGAAGATGTGTACCTGCATTTTCATGGAGGAAGAATGGAGAACAATTTTGGAAAATCCTCACCCAACCGAGATTTGAACTTTGATCTCACCGTCATCGGCAAACTAGTCTGCTTTGAAAGTAGTGCGTTAGATTATGCAGCCACCAACGTGGGTGTTTTTCATTGATTAAAATAACAATATAGTCATATTTAGCTGAAATTATCTTTTAAAAAATCTGTATGCTTTATTTTACGTGATGGATAGGTTCATCTATTATTTACGTTGTGTCATATATATCTGCTTCTTAATTTTTTATAAATATATATATAAATTAAGAGGCTGATTTTGTTAGTAAAAACAACGTGCGTCTGACAACTACACCATTGTGGGGGTAGGGAGATAATCAATATATTCGATATGGAATCAAACATAGGTCTAATGATCAAAATCAATTATGTTACCACTTAGCTAATTTGGCCATTATTATCTATAGTTTGCCTAAAATTCACGTAAAAAAACTTATTTGAAAAACTGTTGACGTATAACTTTTCTTATTTCTTCTAGATAAAGTCTTGTAAATCCTAATCATGAAAATTTTCGACCTAAAAATGATTACGTATATCAACATTTTATGTACCTCCCCAACACAAAATGTGGGCATACCTGTTTGTCCTTATGTATGCCAATCTATACCTAACCTAACCACTATAATGGATTTATTAAAACTTGATATTTGATATTATACAGTCATATCTCGAAGCTAAATTGTAATTTTGATTTTAACCCTGAATTTAAGCGCAGTCTACTAATAAATAATTTTTGAAAATTTTCTAATTTTTCAAAAATGGCGTGAACAGTTTTTTTCTAAATTGGTATTTGTGGAGTGTATACCTAATAAATAACACTATATATACCGGTGGCTTACTTGTTTTCCGTGCTCTGCTTATTGATTAAAAACAAAGATTTTATAAAATGGCTCTAACAATTTTACTAGACATATATCTCTGGGAAGTGATTTAATTAATAAATAAAAATGGTTTCTTCTATAAACATTCATTTCAAATAGTAGTTTATTGAAAACAGGGTTTGATTTTTTTCTTCTCCAAATTATGGTATAAGTATTAAAATTAAAATATGTACGATTTTGTCGTTGCATTTATTTTGATTAATGAGTAATTTGATTTTAATCACTATTCACTCAATTTTTGACCTAGGTGGTGTTCACGAGTTCAAACCCAGCAAAGGTACACGGATTTTTACAGAGCAATAAAAACCGGTAGCATAACTTCCTTGGCGGACATGCACCAGCGAACCGTAATTAAAATTGATCACGTGACCATCATAATGGTTACAAACATTTATCAAATCAAGGTAGATACTTAAACCGTAAATTTAAATATTTCGGGTGACTTCTAAATATTATCAGGTTGGACGGCCACAGATTGATATTTACGTCAAATTAGTTATATCACCAGTAATCCTCAGAAATCCATTAGAATATCTCCGGTTAATTTATTTACCATGAAATTACGAAAACCAATACCAAATATTATCATACTAATTTTTTCATAATTACATGTTTCTCCATTTAAAGTTTACCATAGTAATAATAATAATAATATAGATAAATATATGTTTCTGTCACCACAGAGAGAATAACTAGATAAAACTCGAAACAAGTGTATAGAGAAAGTTTCAAAAGGATTGAGCGTATGGTCATTATTCATAACGGATTAAAATCAAAATGTCTTCTTTTGTTACATTGGAATGATAAAAGGATATGCCATGGAAATAAAATCTATGACTAACATAAAAAAAAGTCAGCGTAGAATATGAGGAAAATAATCAAGAAAAGAAGATCAGATTTTAAGATCTAAAATTAGAAAATTAGATGAGAATTTCAAGGTAAGAATGGCTTAAGTCGACATTTAAAAATCTGTGTTTGCGTAACCACTATCTCAATTTTATTTTGAACATAAGAAACAAAATTAAGATTTATATCTCTGCTCCACGTCTTAATACCCACCTGGTTTATCCAAATATTTACACTAGCATTGCGTCTTACTACTTATGCAGGCTATATGCATAGGTAGGCCTACTAGTCTCGAAACTACCCACTTCGTTAGCCACATGGTCTAACGCACTACTATCGCAGTGGACTAGACTACCGATGACATAAAGACCAAGGTCCGAATCTAAATCGAGCGTATTAAGTGTGGTTTTTACAACATTGATTTTCCACTAAATCAAATGCGGGTACACTTCCTATACATATAGCCTTCCTGATTTCTAAAATCATTAACGTAATTAGTGCATAAGTGTACAACTTGAGCACCTAGTAAGACGTGGTCTAAGAACATTTACACTAATGTGTTATCGATGAAGTAGGTTGACTTTAAAGTAACTGTATCCGCATTTGCATGTATAGCTATTTAGGAAAAAATACCCTCAGTACGCCTTACTGGTATTAAAACACCGATCTTCCAATCATCGGCAGTCTAGTCTATTGTGAGAGTGACGCCTTAGACCATGCGGCAACAGGAGCGGGTATTCACTCTAATGAGGAAATTAGAGGGGTGTGTAGAATGTATAGGAACTGTAGTATTTGGGTGGCAGGATTGTGGACACCATTTAGAAATAAATGCTACGATGCACAGCATATACTTTCTCTTTTTTTAATCTTAAAATAAAGATATTTACCAAAAACTAGCAAGATTTGTGAAACTAAATAATATAAATTGTTGCAGACACACACTACCAAAGAGCATAAATGAGATAATATGCAATATTACAGGGACATTTAGAAATTAGGAGCATCTTTGTCCACCAAAAAGCATACAGTTAATTTCATATTTCAAATTACTCCATAAAAAATATATTTTCACCTATAGCTCAGAAACGATCGGTTTTATAAAAATACATTTCAAATTAAAATATCTTTAATATTCAAAAATATCCACAAGGGAATCTCATGTTAACCCCGGTTACCCAGTTTTAACCCGATCGGTAAAATGGTTTCGGCTCTAGCTCGAGATACAGACAGACGAACAGACATACAAACAGACGATATAGCAAATACACCTTTTTTCGGTTTTAAGGGGGTCATGTAACGTCAACATTTACCAAAACCTTGAGTATGATTTTTTTTACGATCACAATACGACTCTCTTCAAGTAGTCGAGAGAAATTAAAAATAGAAATATTTCAACTACTAGCTATAATTATTTGTTTGGACAGTGAAATTATTTTGTACCATGGCTGGGACTTCTGAGTATCTTAAAACACTTTATTTTTTTTAGTGACCTGGCGGTCTAGGGGTAAGGTGTCAGACTTCTATGCTGGCGGCCGGGGTTCAATCCTCGGTCCCGGCAAAGATTTATCTGATTACCAAACTCTTCCTTCACCTCTGACAAGACATCTTGTGAATGTGAGGAATGCCAGGCCTCCACCGTGGTTCGGATTCCACGTTAAACTGTAGGTCCTCCATTTTATCTCACAATCACCCTACCATTACACATTAGCGTAAGTGCGTATAACCCGAATGGGTAGTAAGACGCGGTGCTAATAATAATAATTAATTTTTTTATCACCGCGTCTTACTACCCGTTCAGGTTATACGCTTAAGTACTAATTATACTAATGGATTAGGAATCGGAAAGGTTGAATTGAGGAAGTAAACTGGCATTTGCATGGAGAGTGAGAGTGGAAAATCATTTATTAAAAACTCCTTCCAGTTCACCCGATCGATATTCGAACCTCGATTTCCCAGTCCTCATATATAATATTCTTCAAAATTTGAGATATAAACTTTACCTTTGGACCAATTTGACCTCATGAATAACAGCTAAGTATTACATTTCGAAACAAACATTGCATCGTGGTGTGGTTTTCTGTGTTCTACTTTTAAAAATACACAACGAAATTGAGACATGTGAAACCTTTTAAAAAGATAAGGAAATAAAATTAGAAAAAAAATATTTTAAAACTCAAATATTTTCTAACTTATCAGATTTCACATTTTGTCAAATGAAGAGTACATAAAACCATATTTCGATACGATTTCTGATTCGAGCTTATCTTGTATCTAATTCCATGGTTAGTCGGTCATGAAATGGGGTCTATAACTACATTAGAATTAATTGTTATCTATAGTTTTTAAAAAACATTCATAGAAGACGCAAACCCGATCAAAATTTGTCAACAAAAACAGGTATTTTTACAAGCGTGACGACACATTTGACTGCCAGCTATTTTATAATAGTACTGTTACAAATATGTATCAGTACACTGAATTTTGACATGTGCTATCTAATATAGTGTAAAAAGATTATGAGGGTACATTTGATATAAAATCAATCTGAATACATAGCATAGGTAATGAAAATTGTGGACAAGGCACCCAATTAGTATTCGAACTTGGGCCTTAGTCAAGAGTGACGGTAGCTAGGCTTCAATGTCAGTAGGTACTTTTAAATCGAACCTTTAGTCACGGAAATAGGGTAGTTGTAAATTTAAGATGTGTAAGTTAAAAAATATGTATACTCTGTCTAATATGCACAAAATTTTGATATTTTTTTTATGCGTGCTTAGTGAAAATTGAATTGATGTAAGAAGCAATGTACTTTATTAATGAACTAGACCCTTCTCTCTTACCCCCCCCCCCCCCCCCCCCC
>CABEEJ010000514.1:124040-139945 GCA_901482245.1 Timema douglasi
CCCCTCCCCGCATTATTATTTTCAACAAACATATTGAAGAATCATCATAGACTCTACCATAAAATATGAGTGACTATCGACATTTTTATGAGGAATAAATTAAATTTTCAAAATAAAATATAGCCTATGTTACTCGCTGATAATGTAGCTTTATATTGGTGAAAGAATTTTTTAAATAGGTCCAGTAGTTTTTGAGTTTATCCATTACAAACAAAAAAACAAAAAAATCACACCTTACCTCTTTATAATATTATTAGTGTAGACAAACGAAAGCTACTACTCTACGTTTAAAAAAAACCACTGAAATCTAGCGTGATATTTCACTCTTTTTTAACTTACTTTAAAAATTAGAATTTTAACTTTTTTACACATGTATTTACTTCTAAAATGTTTATAAAAACTTTATTTCTCTTCATTTCAAATATAATTAGGCCCCTATACCTACTGCAATCCCCATCAAATATCTTAAAATATTTGATAATCTACGTTAATTGGTGAGTGTATGGACTAGATTATGACGATGTTCCCGATGTCATAGAAAAGTAGATGAGGTCTCTAAAATAAAGATCTTATGCTTTAGATTTGCGTCTGAGCTTTCGTTGCGCCTTACTACATAAACCACGTGATTCGGATAAGTAAGAAAGTTGACTAAGGCAATTTTTCACTTGTAGAAATTAAAAATGTAGCATAGACCCTTCTAGCACCGTGCATTGCAGATGAGGAAACACGAACAAGTGTTCCTTTAAGTGCGTCGCATTATCACTTGATTTTTCATTCATAGCTTCTTCGTTTTACCACACACTCTCTCTATTTTTATTCTACTACTTCTTAAAAAAGAGAGAGAGTAGATTTTTACCCTTGTTTACAACTAAAAGGGCATTAAATGCCCCGACAAGAAAATTTTATTCAAATTGTCTTGTGTGTGTATGTATATATATATATGGTAATTTGGTATGATTTTGTAATTCTTTTGCTCCCAAGAAAATTTGAATAAGATTTGCATGTCATATATATAGGTATCACGTTAAGCAGCATGGGTATTAATGGATTTAATGGGTAAGAAGGATCAAGGGCAATTGGAGGAAATGCACTTGCACTAGCATAGAAAGGAGAAAATTAAAACAGTAGAAAACACGTATAAGATAGCCCCATAATCCACCCTATCAAGATTTGAATCTAGACGTCATAGTCACCGTCAATTCGGTTTGTTGCCATTACTGACGCCTTAGACAATTTGACCAACGATACGGGTATATTGTCGATGAAATTGTGTTTGTTCCATTTTATAAAGTGATAAATTGATGGATTAGATTTTGGTTATTGTTTTATCCTGTAAATTAATCAATTATTATAAACTGTATTGATGGTCAAACGGTCTAAGGCATGATCCTCGCAATAAATTGAACTGCTTGTGACGGGGACATCGGTATTCAAATCCTGACCGAGTGTACTGAAGATTATTTTTCCTACAGGATTTTTCACTCCATGCTCGACGCAAATGCGGATAAATCTTCTCTGGATCATACCCTCCTCATCCCTACTTTTTTGTTTAAGTACTCGGATATTCCAAATGGATGGATGAAAATAATAACAATAATAATGTTTAAGTCTCAAAAAATGGCCAGTGTGTGAAATTGGGGATTAAATTATCAATCTTAGAAATAAATTAGTTTGATTTAATCCACGATACAATTGCCTATAATAGTTGACTATTTATATTGAGTGTGAATTATTCCATTTACACGGATAGTGTAACTACTGTCATTGAGGTACGGGTGTATAAATTATATTTTAAAATATTGTTTTCACCAAAATATAGCCAAAGATTCTTACTAGTTAAAAAGTTTGTATTTAAAGTTTAAAATGTGTTTAAAAAATATGTGATTACTTGCATGAAACCCTATAAAGTGCACCCAACCGTGATTGAACCCCGATATTCCCATCTTCAGCAATCTAGTCCAACCCGAGAGTAACACTTTAGACCACGTAGACCCTGAACCAAGTTTTTGCTTTAATCTCCAACGTAGGCCTTCACATTTTCACGTTAAGTATCGTATTTTTTTTCTAGAAATAAAATTTAAACTCTAAATTTAGACTTTTTAACTGGCCAGAAGGCTGCTGATAATTTTGGCATGGATTTTGTTGAAAATTATATGAAAAAATATCAAACAATTTCTTTAAATAAAGTAGTATTTCTATACCTATACAACGCGTGTCGGTGCTATACCATGCAGCACACTTATTATTATTATTATTATTATTTAGCACCGCGTCTTACTACCCGTTTGGGTTATACGCTTTAAGTACTAACTACGCTAATGGATTTGGAATTTGGAAGGTTGAGTTAGTGGAAGTGAACCCGCATTTGCATGGAGGGAGAGTGGAAAACCATTTAGGAACCCCCCTCCCCCAGTTCACCCCACCAATATTCGAACCTCGATCTCCCCGTCCTCAGCAGTCGAGCTCAACATGACTAGCGCGTTAGCCAACTACGCCACCGAGGTGGGTAGCACACTTATTAATTTTTATAGGGGTAGAATAGAGTTGATGAAGAAGGTATCCGCACATGATAAAAGAAGAGTGGGAAACTATCTAGGGAAAAATACTCCCCTCTATATACTAGATCGTGATTTGAACCTCAGACTTTCCTAGTCATCGAGGTCGAGAAACAACAGACGATCTTGACGTTTAGTCTGCGTGGCCACCTATCAAGATAACACCGCGGCTATGTTTTACAAGCTAAACAGGCTTGGGCACGTGGCATTGAACGAAGTAGATGTTCGTTTGTCATATTCTAGAATTCATTGTTGATAGCTTTTCAAGTTTTATTTTTTTTCGCGGCTAGCAACTTGGTCTTTTATTATCATGTAAGCCATAATACCGTCCAATTGTCACTCTAAGGGTCTTATGGAGGCTATAAAAGCTACTAGATCTACTTTCACGTATTCATACGTCAAGTCATGTGATAAACAGATGCAACTTTTGATGGATATTATAAATACTGATAAAATAACAATAATAGAATGGTAAAATATTATCCATTTTGGTTGAAAAAAAGTTTGTATTTCTAAAAGGTTTTACCTATGAAAACTGGATTGTACCTAAGCTATAAATGATTACACAGCCAGTAATAAAACTATGTTAACATGGTATGTTAGGTCTAGTTCGCAACGGTGTATTTATCAAGATAACTTCAAGATTAGCTCCGTGATTAATTATGGAGTAAGAGAGTAAGCGAGACAACTGCGCAGCGTTACTTGACTTGTCATCACTTTTATTTGTGCCCTCTTATTACTTGAGATAATGTCACTTAGAACTAAATAATAGGTGAAGAATGTGTTCCAGTGTAAGTTCAAAGTACTGTTCTGATTTAAAATTAAACTATCTGAATCGTTTAAGCATTATTCATCAATTTTGAAATGAAGCCTTAAGATTAAAAAAAAATTAAATTGTAAATAATATTGATCTAAGTAAAATATAAATTTCTATTTCAATTTTAATCCCAAATTAAAAATCTCCATCTTTTAAATATTTTTTGAACCAATATTTGTTTAGATACTTCTTCGATGTTGAAGATTTCAATTTAAAAAATTATGAAAATCGACTGGGTACATTTTTGGGAATCACTGTAGAAAGAGATTGCTTGACGTTTCAAATATATGGATTTTTTAAAGTGTAAATGCAGTTACGGAAGTAGAATACAAAATGTATGATTTTATAAAAAGTTATACAAATATATGCTAGAATATTATATCAAAATTTGTTATCAAAAAACTTATTATAAACAATATATTTAAAGTTTAAAATACTAATTATTCCATTTGACTGTTCAAAAACGATTTATTTTCACATGGATTTGTTTCATCATTTAAAAATAACTAATTTAAAAAAACAAGTGTTAGATTAAAATATACAAATTTGTAACTAGCTTATAATTATGTTTTTTTAAGAATACACTTATAAAAACTTGTCTATTTGAAGGATGAATTGCTCGTTTGACAAGTATCTTTGTCTATGTAGTGATGATATGTAATCGATGGACTATTTATGTAAAACGTGTTAACAGGTTTCAATACATTTTCATCTCCCCAGTAATTTTGTTTTCAGCTAAAATACTGTGATATGTAAAGCTCTAACTAGTATTTAATATGAACTAATAATTACAGCGTAACGTAAATAGCTAGAAGCAATAAGGGCTGTAACTATTGTAAATAACATTAGATAATTTTGTGTAGTCACACATTATAGTAAATATGAAGAGGATTAGGTACTAATGAATATTTAAATACTTAATATTACCGGAAAAAGTAATGAATACGATGCATGTTACTTCAATGACTGTCCTATCAGCACGAGAAATAATTACTTGATTGGGCAGAGGCACAAATATTAACAGTTTTTGTTTTTTTGTGAATTTGTGGCCTTACATTTTAATGTGTAAAGCATGATTTATGAAGAAAAAAAATAGGACCACATTAAAGGTGTTGACTGGCAAACCTAATGGTACGAGATTATTCGGGTCAACAATTATGTTTTTTAAATCATTCAATTTAAATAAAATTTGATAAATAAATAATATTCCCTAAAATGGCATCCTACCTTAAATGACGATAAGAAATCTAGGAATTCCGAAAACAAGGTTCTTAGACAGTTATTTAATCCAACAAAGTGTGAATATAGTGGAGAGTGTAGGAGGTTACACAAGGATGAGTTATATACCCTGTACTCAATACCAGACAGTGTCAGAGTAATCAAATCTCAGAGGCTACGGTGGGCAGGACATGCAGTTCATGAAACTAGAACTGCGCTCAAGGAATTGACTAGCAAACTTAACGGGAAGACCTAGATGCAGATGGGAGGATAACGTTATAATGGACCTGAAAAAGATAGAGTGTAATAAGGGAGACTGGATTGAACCAGCTCAAGATAGGGATAGGTGGCGTACTTTTATAAGTGAGGCAATAAGCTTTCAAGTTCCTAATTCCATAGAGTAAGTAAGTAAAGTACAATCTATTATACATTAGTGTTTAATTTTTGGGTTTTTTAAAGTTCGTAGTCTGAATAAACAGATTATATCAGTAAACGACTTGAACATTATATAGATTCTAAAAAAAACACTAATGCCTACCCGTCAATTCATCACTGTAAAAGGGAAAGACCCCAATTTCCCCAGTTATAACTTTATCGCCGAAGCCAGGAATAGATAATAAGACCCATAATTAAATAGGGAGACAGGCTAGCACCTGAGCTAAGTTGTATAATGTTCAAGTTGAAAAAAAAACTAAATTTGGTTTAAACAAAAGAATTAAGATTACATTCCTTTCTATACCAATAAACTCACTTTATTTTTTATCATAGCTATATAGTATATTAATTTATTTTTCAAATATTCCGTTTGATAATTAAATAGCTTGAATACATTATCGTAATCAATGATTGTATATAAAGCTGTAGCTCATATTTACAGAAGGATAATGTTAGGAAAAGCCTTTTAGAAAAATTAAATATATTTTGTGCTTAATATTGATAACATTTTACTCTGTTATTGGTCTTACTTTAGGTGCGAAGGCTTTGCAATTTTTGATCAAAATTAATAAGATATTCATTCAGTACAACCATAGAGATTAATTTTATACCCATCGTGACCTCAACATTTTTTAAATATCTGTTAATGGTGTCCTGTAATTTAATGAAACATGTTCTATCTTCGTTTAAAAAGTCTTCCATCTAATAGCGGAATGCTCTTGACAGATATTCAACAACTGTTGAGATCACCATACCAATTAAATTAAACTCTAAGTTTCTACTGGAGCAACATTCTATTCATAAAATAAATAAATAATTGTTTTGCTATAATAACTGCACAAAAACCGGCCTTTTCTCGCGTCCCTGTCAGATTCGGCTCTTCCTACCAGAATTCTCCTATACCTCTTTCACATTAGTACAGCTTTCAGTTTGCCACGCCGTGTTTAAGGAATTCACGTCGAACAGGTTACGGGTAATTCTACGAAGTATGCACAAGCCACGTGTAGTATTTGTAGTATTTTGAAGGACCCGCGCGCGAATCTCGGAGGAGCTTGGACCAGACCAAACCGCAGACAAGAAGAGCATGAAACCACACACCATTTTAATATTTGCGTCTACACTATAGTAGGATTTTGGTACGAGGAAACTACTAGACAAGACATATTTTATTGTCCAATAATGATTACTTTTACTATATTACGCCCGTTTTTTATAGGTAGGTATTTTTTCTTACATCCATTACTTTTTACAGCATGTGGTCTGCGTCAGTTTTTTTTATTCAAGCCATGTATTTTACACTACCGGCTTGCTAGGCCTGTCATAGCTTCATATAAGGTAGGTATTGGTAATATCTATTTAGGTGACAGATGCAGATCACCAGACTGGACGTATGAATACGTCAACGTATATTTATTAACTTTTCCAGGTACCAGATAATATTATTTCTATTAAGCTGGGGATGTAGGGTATGCGAGAAAAGGTAAGTTTTTTCACAGTTTATATAACAAAACTTTTTATTTTTATCAAAATTTAAAAAAAAATGTTTCAGTTCATATATAGAGTTTAATTTCTTCGCATGATATCATATCTGTCAAGAGTGTCCTGGAAATTGACGAAAGAAGCATATTAGAGGTAATATACCCATATTTGTGTGGTAGGAGGGTGGGAAGGCTTTGAGGGGAAAAAAACACTCAGTAGACCCAACCGGGAATCGAACCCCGATCTCCCTGTCATCAGCATGCTAGTCCAACACGAGAGTGACACCTTAGACCATTCAGCCATTAAAATGGGTTGTTCTAGATTTAAGTAAGTTTATAAGTCGTGTAGTGATATCATCAGTCATTTCTGCAGAAAGTGCACTCTGGATGTAAAAATAATAATAGTAATAAACGTTATACTCATTGTGTTTGAAAACGAGAAATACATTTATTTGAAGATAAAGAGATATAGTTGTAGAGATAGCGAGAGAGTTTAGTTTCATAAATACCACCTGGTACATTCATGCTCCACATTGTCACCTAGTTTTTACTCATATCGAAATAATCTCGACAGAAGAGCCGCAGACAGTTTCTATTGTTATCAAAGACCAGCAATTTTGACGCTTCACAAATTAAATGACTAAGTGCTATATTTTTCAACGGTTCGCGAATCTGTGCTCCAGACGGGTACTCATTATCGATGAAAAGAACGGTGGAATGGCCTCCGCGCATCCGGAAACTTTCGCAAGTCATTACAATTAACTTATTCTAGCTAAAGTAAAAAAAAAAACCTTTCTAAATTGGACGGTGAGGAATAATTATCTGTGAGCGTTTTGATAGAAACTGAATATTAGTAACACGTTATATATATAAAATATTCCATTGTCCAGTCAAAGATAATTAAATATATAATAGGGATAAATTTATTAAATATGTATGCAGTATCCATTCCACTCAAATAATATTTTCAGAGTATTTAAATTTGATATGAATGATTTGAACATTCGAATCCTCAGTTATACATATATTATTAGAATTACTATAATGGGGTAGGGATGAGGAAAGAAACATTTAAGATGAAATACACCCTCATTTGCTTGTAAGGAGAGTGGAAAAACCATCAGGGATAACCATTCTCAGTAGAAGCGACCGAGATTCGAGCCCCGATCTCCTCATCAGCAGCAGCTCAGTCTAACACAAGAGTGACGCCTTAGACCATTCATCCACTGAGACATGTTAGCAATAAAGTTGACATGGTATTTTTCACCCGAAATTACTTTTTAACTACTATTAATTTTAGGTATATCGGTGAACAAAGGCTTCAGTCTTGTCCAGCCCTATCTGCCAGTGATGTAGAGTTTGAGGTTCGTATCCCGTACGAGTGTAATGAGGTGTTTTCCCCCCCTACAGGACTTATTACGCTACTCCCAAACAAATATGGATACACTTCTTCTCACGTCTGCCTTCCTCCTCCCACCAGTCTAATTATGCTGATGGTGACCTGGTGGTCTACGGGTAAGGTGTCAGATTTCTGTACTGGGAGTCCAGAGTTCAATACTAGGTCCCGGAACAGATTGATCTGATTCCCAAACCCTTCCTTCACCTCTGACAAGACGTATATTAATCACAACTTGTGAATATGTGGAATACCAGGCCTCCACCATGGTTCGGAATCCACGTTAAACTGTAGGTCCTCACAATCACCCTACCATTACACATTAGCGTAAGTGCGTATAACCCAAACGGGTAGTAAGACGCGGTGCTAATAATAATAATAATAATAATAATAATAATAATAATAATTGTTTCACCTACAGAAGTACGCCACTTATCCCTCTCTTAAGCGAGTTCTACCCAGTCCACCTTATCATCCCCTATCCCTATCTTGAGCTGTTTATATCCAGTCCGCCTCATTAAACCCTATACCTATCTTGAGCTAGTTATATCCAGTCCACCTCATTACACCCTCTCCCTATCTTGAGCTAGTTCTATCCAGTACCACCCATTACACCCTATCACTATCTTGAGCTAGTTCTATCCAGTCCACCTCATTAAACCCTATCCCTATCTTGAGTTAGTTCTATCCAGTCCCCCTCTATCTGTTTCAGGTCCATTATAATGTTATTCTCCCATCTGCGTCTAAGTCTTATTAATGGTCTCTTATCATTGGGTTTACCAGTCAATACAATGAACATGGTTCTAGATTCACCCATTCGCGCTGCATATCCTATTCACCGTAATCTACGAGACTTGATTATCCTAACAAAATTTTGTGTTGAGTGCAGAATATGACACTCTTTATTTTTTTTTGAACCTTTGTGTTGTTTTTAATCTTAAGAAATACTTTAAAATGACAAATTCTCATGGATAGATCGGGTTGATCCATAAAAAGATCCATGATTGGTTTGAATCTCTTTACTTGTTTAGTTGAATAAATATAAGCAACTTATTGAATTTGTTGGTCGTAGTTCTCCAACCTAATTTGGAGCCTCCCATACCTTTGAGGAAGAAACGAAAATAAGTTCAACTGAAATTTTTCCGTATCTAAAAGGACCGGTTCGATACCCGTCCAGGGCAATGCACCATTGTCCGAACAAACACGCCCCGCTCTATCAAACTACAAAGATAATTTCGTGCCCACGGGCATGCGCAGTCGTGCAGTTCCTTGATACTCTTGACAGAACTCTCACCGCTGGTTAGCGTCGAACCCGGACCTTCAACTAACCTGAATTGTGGACTAGTTATATCAAGAAGTAGAACTCATGTATAGAGATCATTTTGATAAGCACTTTGAAAATGCACCTGCACTATTATTCTAATTAATGGTTCTGTAGTTCATCAAAATAATTTGTGAAAACTCTTATCTACTTTAATAATATAATAGTAGAGAAATTATAAGAAGACTCCCGATTAAAATAAATAAAACGGTACAGCGTGCAGACTTTTACGATTCTTTAACAAAAATGAAGATATTTACGTAAAACTCGTAAAATATGTGAATATAAATAATGTACTTTGCTGCAGAAACATAATCTAAAATAATAGCATCAAATTCTACCAAATATCATACATGTAATAATATACACTGTTACATAAACATATTGAGAGTAAAGAAACATCCCTATTCATCAAAGGGTAAAACAATTACCTCCCCACTCCCAAGGCCTACATTTAAATGTATATTTTTTTAAACTATTAGTTTTATAAAAATAGATTTCAAATATTTTTTTTATATCTAACAACTATACAATTTTGCAATAATAAGCTATTTATCATCTTCAAGATTTGCGCACATATAATCAAAATTGGAGATAGCCACATGTCTAAGTACCCTATATGTCACTCCCCCGGAAAAATGAGATATACTATTTTGTTTTTAATGTTAAACAGTGTCCGGTTACGAATTTTAATCAAAATATTTACACCACGTGGTTCCAAAAACCCCTCTGAGGAATCGGATATGTGTTGTTAGCACCTTGGGAAAAATAGCCTTGTGTGTTTGCGCCCACTTCATATTCAATTGTTTTAACACTGTTTACTTACGAAGACATTCAATTTTCCCCAGGTCTTAAAACTTTTTTTTTATACTTCCCCAGGCAGAATAGAAATGTCAGGTCAATGACAAACCCAACCTAATCTAACCTAACATAACAACCATCCTTCATACTAGCGGTTCTGAAACAGGACCGAGAGAAAAATAAAAGTCATAAACGACTCCCAGTTGCTAGAATCGAGGCTTTGACCGGCCGATGGGTGAGTAAATTATTTACGTTTTATTTTAGGCTGATACTAACGCCTCTGATTTTTTAAAGGGCACAACTAACATACCACCAAGGACTCATATGTAAAGCCTATTCAATAAATTTAAGCCTTATTGGTAAATGGTTTCAGTTTTAGGCCGAGATAAAGACGTATACAGTCAGACGGCATCGAGAAAACCCACTTTACAGTTCAAGGGGTCATAAAACGCCATTATCCATCTAAATCGCGAATTCTATATGTTTATTTAGCACAATATTTCCACTCTCTGAGGGTCGCAAGAAAGTAAAATTAAACTTGTGTAAATAAGATAATCCTAACGAGTACTGCACAAAAATTGTTGATTTTTCAAAGAAAAATACTAATTAGTTTAAAAAAAAACACTTTATATTTTATTTTGTATGTTTTTGACATAAAAAAAATGGGTGGTCGGTGGAGAGGAGGTTGGGCAGAAAAGGTTTTCGGAGTGAGATGAGAATATTTAGGGTTTATCTTTTTATTTTATTCTCTTTGAATTGAATTTAAGGAGATGTAACTCGTTTTCTTTGGGTTATTTTACTGTGTTTTCTTTTGGTGTAGACCTAGTTGGTTAATTTTCTAGCATTTATCATGCCACTGCTGTGTTTGAAGTAATATTACAGGTTAATTGCCCATCTACCGCTATTGAATTCATTATTGATTAAAACAAATTTAAATAAAAATGTAGTGAAGATTAAGTAGGTACGAATTTGTCTGCATATTTCTTAGAAATAGGTTTAAATTATACGGTTTGTTACTATGTTGTTATGAGTAACTAAATAGTTTTTATTTAAATCTTCAATAACCTATTTTGAGATTGTTTGTTTCACTTTAATATTACCCAAGACAAAAACATGTTTCAGTCAACAATGGAATCACGTTTTGTAGGCCTGTTTTTTTTTACGTTCTTACTAATAATTATTTCTCTTAAATTTCTTAGCTAGATTTTAAATTTATTCAATTAATAAATGTAAATATCTATAATACTTTTTCCCTCGGTATAGTTGTTCCTATACAACCGTACTAGTACATAATATATTGTGATATATGAAATTAAAATTATTCATCAGTTTGAGTTTCAAATATAAGCTCTTGGCCCGTAAAAGTACATGAAAGCTCCCTCTTATCCATAAAAAAAGAATAAGATACCTATTCATGTTTATTGTACTTTTGATTTAAATGTGGTTAATATGGGTCACAAAAAAAAGTATTATTTTAAAAATATTGTTCCAGTAGAAATATAAGAATTTAATTTTCTTCACATGGTGATACCAACAGTTGTTAAATATCTGTCATGAGCATAGCGACTTTAGATGAGAATTTTTTTAAATAAAGAGAAAAATTTGTAACCCTTGACACATATTCAAGAATTGTAAAGTGTGAAAAAAATTAAATTCTATGTTTTTATTGGAGAAATATTTAATCTCCTTTGACCAAAAACAAAGTTATGTTATAAAAACTGCAAAATAACTGCCCTAAATTAGTTTTTTTCTTTACTCCCTCCTTAAATTAAGTTGAAAAATGAAAAAAACAAGCATGAGGTGGCTCTAAAAGAGTATCTCTTCTGAAGAAGATGCAGCATGTTTGCCATTACTATACAAAAGGCCACCCTTTGAAAGGTCACACACGATAAGGTCTTGTGAAAAATACCAGGCACAGGATTTGAAAAAAAAAATACAACCCTGATTCTCCCTTAAAACGAAGATGGTGGTTAACGCTTTTATATATAAAAATAAATAGATAAAACGTGTAAATAAACCAGATATTCAAACTGTCATAATATGTCAAGACAATTAAATGGTTTTACTCCTGTTTATTTTGTCACAATACTTTGTGACCAGCACAAAAAAAGTAATTTCGATAAGGTTAAAAAATCTTTTAACTTTAAAAGATTATAATGCTTTTAATAGTTTATTTTTATTGCAGGGTGTCTAAGGGAGTGCATAACTATGATTGTATGCACCGTGCATATGCTTTGTTAAGACTCTTTAAAGATGGCTGTTATAAGCCATTTCAGATGTGGTAAGAAGAGTCTGGTGAGCTCAAAGAAGAGCCGATGTGTCGACATAATATTTTATCTAGCAATTAAATGTTTTTATTTCAAATCGGTGGCACCTTCAGCTATGTTATGGCAGGAATAAACTTTTATATAAAAACAAACATAATTTTCTGTGGACATAAATGATTACATTTAATTTTATAATTAGTCCTGCACCATATATTAGTCGGTAGCGTGTGTACCTGCTTAGCTAAGGGTCCCGGGTTCAAATACTGGCATGGCCGACAAATATTTTATTTCTAAGTGATGAATCGACGGTCCGGGAGTTGGTTGTTGTGTCTGTTGTAGATTTAAGTTATTTAATATTTAATTTGATATAAGTCGGTTTAGAAAGTGAGCGTTAAATGACTAAAAAAATATTAGTGCTATTTTATAGATATTTATAATATCTATCAAAAGTGACCCTATAGGGTGTGAGACTTAAGATGCAACTCCTCTCCCCTCCATTCCCTAACGCGTCTATTTGGGGCAAGATTTCCATCCTGAGTCAAAATTGACTGGTAGACTGACCCTAATCTTAGAAAATCCTTGTTTCGAGCTTAAGTTTATTGCGTGAGTTGGCTTTATTCTCGCCCTAGTTGGCGGGAACGTGGAATTAAATAAAGCTAATCTATTTTGTCTTTACGGTAGCAAAGAGGTCAAGGGTTGAATCTCGATTGGGTTTGCAACGGTTCGTTTTTCCCTAAATACTTTACCTTTATTCCTGCACACGTATACAAATACATTTCCTCACAGGTCTACCTTCATCATACCTAAACGGTTAGTTTAATTAAATGCAGATATTCAAGATTGGTCCAGTCGCGGTCCATAAGCCATTACTACCAAATACCATAACAGATTTTGATTAATAAGGGAGTGTAAGGGATGTAAGAAATGGCAAGTGGTTTTGCAGTTTTTATAGCAAAAAATTTTTTTTTACCAAAATAAATAAATTATGGCTCCAGTAGAAACATAGTTTAATTTGCCTCGCATGGTGATATCAACAGTTGTTGAATATCTTTCATGAGCATAGCAGCATTAGATGAGAAACTTTTTACGTTAAGAGAAAAAGTTGTCATTAAATTCAAAGACACCCTTGACAGATAATTAAGAATTGTTGATATCACTATGTGAAAAATGTTCAACTTAACGTTTCTACAGGAGAATTATTTGATTTATTTTGATGAAAAAGATATGTTTATATAAAATCTGCGAAAGAAAACTGCTCTTAGCTCACATACCCTACACTCCCACCTTATGTTGCGTCTTTAGTGGTAAGTGTATTGTTCAAGATTAAGTTAGTTTTTCAGTAATTTATTAATTTAGCCTTGCGATTAAAAAAAATTACGATAAATACACGATAAAAAATAAGTTTAAAAGCTTCAAACCAAGAAATGTTCAATATTGTTTAAATATTTTATAAAAACTTATGAAAGTAATATAGCTTTTAAAAAAATGCATTTTGACAACTCAATAGTAAACTAGCATATTAATAATTTATTTCTTTGAAGAAAAATATTGAAAGAGAACTCGAAGCAAAATAATTATTTCTCTGTTTTGTTTTGTTATTTTCTCATAGTCATTTTAAATTACTTTAAACAAGTCAATGATAGCATTTGTTATTTACCAACATGCAATCTTAATATTTTCTTAACACGAAAAATCAACTTTTTATCAACTAAACAAAAAGTCCTCTCATGATGACTCATGTAGTTTTTAATTTCTTGTTTTCACTGACGGTTAACCAGAGTCGGGTCATTAGTAGCTGAGATTGCATTTTTAGTCAAATTCAAATTAATCACATCTCACATGATCCAAGTGAAATAACGCTTTTGACCAAATTTGGTATATAAATAGTTTCCAGCATGAAAACATTACAAATATAAATTTTGAATTGGTTTAGAACCTTTTTCAGTGCGAGGTGCAAATTTATTTTCAAATTTTAATCTTATTTATTTTCTAATAAACTAAGTTAAGAAATTTTAATAATAAAAAAAATCAATCTCTACTGTAATTAAAAATATCCGTTATTCACCCCGATTCGGAAAAACTGGTTTTTAACATGAGATTTTGGTCAATAGGCATGTGGGTTTCTGTCTTTTTTTTTGCATTTCTAAAACCTAAATATTTTTACTTTTTTATTTATATATTAATAACTGTATTTACTTTATCTTAGCTAATTATGAGCACCAAAACATGAAATACAAGGTTATTTAACCTTGACAAACACCCTTCATAGGAAAGCACACGGATAAAGGAGACAGTCTCATCTATAATTATCTCATCTATCATAGGACTGGTTTTGACACCTGGCAAAGTTATCAATTCTACGATCATGTATCCATTCGCCAAACCATATAATGTACATAGACATTATAGAGCTGCTGTCACTTTGATAAAGCAGTCAAGACTTTCACAAAAAACAGTTGTTTTTAGATTATTCTATTTCTTTTAACCATTCTTACAGCTTCTGCTAAATATCAGCTACCACCACACCTATGGTGAATGGTGAATGGTGAATGGTTAGTTTATAATGGAAGGTCATAGTTCAAATCACAGCAGAGTGCCTTGAGAATAGTTTTTCCACATGTGATTTATCTTGCAGGTTTTACCATCTCCTCTACACTCGAATGGATTGAACATCCATAGACTGCCATATACATCCCAACCCCGTGGATTAAGCCGTTGACCCGCTTCGGTAGCCGCGTGGTATAAGGCGCTACTCTCGCAGTAGACTAGACCACCATTGATGACGGGAAGATCCAGTCTCGAATCTCGGCCGGGTCTACTAAAGGAATTTTTTCCTAAATTGTTTTCCACTCTCTCTCCACGCAAATGCAGAATTCTTCTTTTAAATACAGCCTTCTTAGTCCCTAAAACCATTAGCGTAATTATTACATAGGTGTATAGCCCGAACGGGTAGTAAGACGTGGCACTAAGAAAAAAAAAGGCCGTTGGATAATCTTATTGTGTATAGACCCGCTTCGCAGGTCTGATGGTCTAGAGGCGTAACACTTGAAACAGACTGAAATGTATGAAGGGGAGAAGGTTCTAATTCCGGTCGGATTTATTTAGAGTAGTTTTTCTTAAATTGTATTAATTATCTCTCAACACAAATAACGGTACATTTGTTCTAAATTCAACCTTTCTCATTCCTAAAACGTTATTGTTATTAGTACATATGCGTAAAAACCAAACTAAAACTAAGAATCAATGCTAAATAAAAGTTTTAAAAAAATGGTGTTACCCTAGAACAGAGTGTACACGATAACGGTCAGGACATACTAAAAATAATGCTTAAGTTTTAAGTTATAGCTACAAAAATAAATAAAAAAAATCTATATCAGTAAAACGTGGAGTAAAGTCGGCATAACCCCTTTTAAGTTCTAGACTTTTAGTTCATTAAAAGAAGAAAAGAAATGAAATGAATCCTGCAAAGTTTTATGGTCACAAATCATTTCGCAAAATAAACTAATTACTGTTTAAGGCTGTTCCTGTTTAAAGTGTCTTCAAAATCCTCTCTCACTAGACACACCTGTTGTAAACTGACATGCCGAAGGGCTTGTACAGTCTATTAAAAAAAAAAA